>CAHIKZ030001612.1:485000-562500 GCA_903632075.3 Acanthosepion pharaonis
AAATTCTTCATGTGGGACGTACTGCTACCCACGCCAGAAGATTGCGTAGCCGCGGCGAGCCGTGAACTGATCACTATGATTTGATCCTTCGAACTGAGTACGAAGGCCGCAGAAGGACCAGTGTGGTTGTATACGAGGTCCCTCCTCAAGTTATCGGGGAACACCTGGCCGCATTCATGTCCCAGTATGGCGAAATTCTGGGCGCCTCCTGTGATAACCTGAACGGGGGGTGGAGCTTCGATATCATGTTAGTAAAAAAAGCCTTCCGCTCCATCCCCAACTGTCTGGATGTAGGGGAGTTTGAAATTACCGGTCATTGTGACTGGCCGAAGACCGGTATGCTGGAGGTGTGTGGAGAGACTGGTCACCTTTCCTCCTCCTGCCCAGAGAAGAAGGCCTCTGGTAGTCAAGCTCCTGTTGACCAAAATCCCCCTCTGATCGCGTCTCCAATTTCCGCCTCGCCTGTAATGGGCGTGCCAGCTTCTGGGACCGGGTCGGTTAATCCTCCGGTTGGTATTCCATCAAAGACCACATTCCCCAAAGAGCCTTCGCCCGCTGCTAATGCTGTTGTGGAGAAGGGGAGGGGAATGGCTGGTGGCTGGTAAGGCCAGAGGGAAGCGCCTGACAGCGGGTCCTCAGTCCCCTGAAGCCCCAAGGAAAAAAAAGGCACATACAGCCCCACTCCCTCTGGCAACGTTGAGGGCGACGCCCCCGGCCTCTCAACTCGAATTCAAAGAAAAAAAAAAAAAAAATACGACCCTGGTTATGAGAAAACGGAAAAAGATAAAAGAGCTTAAAAGAAACTAGATATCCAGTCAAAATCTCAAAACACAAATCCCACTCCTTCCACGTCTTCTGCCCGGTCCGCACCTTCACCCAAAAGAAAACATTCCCTCCATCTTCACCGTCAAAAGCCCGTCCTCAGAGTAGAGATCCCAGTCCCTATAAACATAGATCCTTTTACACTCCCTTCACACTCCCAGCCCTTCCCTGTTAAACGAAGATCATCCTGTACCCCTCTACATACTCCCAGTCCTTCCCCTGTAAAAAAAAAATCTGAGATGCCGCCTCCCGCTCCCAAACGGGGGAGAAGCCCCTCCCAAACACAAAAAAGAAAAAAAAAAAAAAAAAACATATATTCAACACGGGCGAAGATGTTTGTAAAATTTCATCAGCGCAGGCAGAAAGAGCCCGTGACTATGGGAATAGGGTAAAAGAATTAAAATACCTCCTATCCATTAAGCAATACGCTGACTTGGATGTGGAGGTTCCGGAAAATTTCCCGCTTGCCCAAAGGGTCCTTACTGTTGTAAGAACAGGACTTGCAGCCAAGCTGGCCTGGACAATGGTAGAGGAGGCCATTAGTGCTTACAAAATGGCTGTGCCAATAGCCATTGTTCAAAATGAACAATTGAAACAGCTGGCTAATCGTTGTACTGGGAGGGTCCCCGTTTTAGTTCATCCCTCCCTCTATAGAGCACTAAAGTTAACATTCCCCTGGGATATCGGCGGGATCTCCCAGGACGGTTCCATCAAGAATGAGATGGGCCATGGGTCTATGGGAGAGGCCGTCGGTATCCTTACCCTGGCCATGTTTAATTCAGGTAAACAACCCTAATCGGACTTCTCAATGGCTCTCTGGTTAGCTACGTTAAATGTGCGGGGCCTGAGGTCCGAGTCTCGCAGGGCGAGGCTCTCTCGTGACCTTCAGCGCCTCGGGGTGAATGTTTGTTTGTGCAAGAGACCCGGTTTTCTTCTCATGACCGTGAGGATATACTGTCTAAGGGGTTCGCCCTTTATTCAGCATGTTTTGATGGTCGTTCGAGGGGTGTCTCTTGGCTAGTGAGCAGGTCTTTTGAGGCTGCATGTTCCCTTGTCTTCGCAGATCCGGCGGGCAGGCTTTGTGTGCTGGATGTTACTATAAAGGATAAGGCTTTACGTCTCATTGGGGTTTATGCGCCCAATAGCCATGCTGAGCGGCCTGCTTTGTTTCGGCAGATCGAGCCGTTTTTGACGACTTCTCGTCGGGTAGTCTTAGCGGGGGATTGGAATGCCGTCCTTGACCCCGATATAGATCGTATAGGTAAAAACCGGGTACTAACAATCCTGATGTGAAGGCATTTCGAGACTTTATCGGCAGGCTTGATCTTGTCGATAAGTACCGGAATGAGCACCCTCAGGAGGTAGCTTGGACTTGGACAACTAGTGGCAACTCGGCTCCTGGCTCGCTTGCGAGCTACCTGGACCGAGTTTTAGTTAGGAGAGTCGATGTAGGGCTCTGAGGGTGTCCAAGTTTCCACTATATCGTTTATACGGATCATAGGCTTGTCCGGGTCCGTGTAAACTTAGATAAGCCTAAGGTTAGGATGGCTGGTTACTGGAAATTTAACTGTTCATTATTTGGTGAGCAGGATTTCCGGGACCAGCTGCTACTAATGATTCAGAGGGAATTGACGGGGGCGGTTGTGGGAAACGCCTGGTGGGGCAAATTAAAATCCAAAATTAGAACGTTTGCTGCCGATTTTAGTCGTCGACTCAATCTAGATAGATTAGCGGCGCAAACGGTTTTAGAAGAAAAGGTCGATCGGGCCGTTAAATCCTTTGTTAGTGGGGACATAGTCTTAGCTAAGGCAGAGTTGTCCTCCTTGCTTATCAAGAAGGATCAAGCTCTGGTAGTTAGGTCTAGGCTGAAAAGAATGTCTTCTGAGGCGACGAATATGGCCGCTGAATTGCGTGCAGAGGAAAATCGGAACGCGGCTAAGTGACATATAGCGTGCGTCACATTGCCGGATAAGCGGACCGTGACCACAAACGCGGGCATATGCGAGGCCTTTCGGGTTTACTTTCAGGATCTTTTCACCAGGGAGCCCGGTCTGAGCTCTGCTCAGTTCGACGCCTATTTGGCTGACTTTCCCTGCCTTGAGGCAGCTGAAGCGGCTAGGTGCGAGGGTCCCATTACTGAGTCGGAAATCTGGGAAGCGCTGAAGCAGGTTGGCCTGGATAAGTCTCCGGGACTAGATGGTCTTCCCTACGAAGTTTACTTGAGGCTGTCGCCCGTTTTTGTTCCTTTGCTGCAGCTGATTTTTCAACCACTGGATGAAGCAGGGTCTTTACCTCGACGCTTCACCAGGGGTGTGATCAGGTTGCTGCGTAAGGACAAGAACGGTGGGGATGGGTTGGGGAACTTTCGCCCTTTAACGATGTTAAATACTGACTTAAAGATTTTGGCGAAGATCTTAGCCAACCGTTTGCAGCTTGTCCTGTCTCGTCTGATTGGCCCCGAACAGACTTGTGCTGTGAAGGGCAGGACTATTCAGGATAACCTTCATATGGTACGCTTGATCTTAGAACAAGTCGACAGTGAAGCCGCGCTGATCAATTTAGATCAGTCCAAGGCCTTCGATAGGGTTGACCATCGGTTTCTGGAGGCTGTCCTGTCGGCGGCCGGTTTCGGAGCCGACTTTCGCTCCTGAATCCGACTTTTGTATGCGACCCCCGGTGCGCTGGTGGAAGTGAATGGGGTAAGGTCGGAGCCTTTCGTATTGTCTCGCTCCATTCGTCAAGGTTGTCCGCTCTCGCCCTTGCTTTACGTTCTTGCGTTGGAACCATTCCTTCGCAAGTTAAAGGCGAATCCGGTCCTGCGCGGAATTACCCTGCCTGGGGCCACCACCTCAGCCAGGTATTCTGCCTATGCTGACGACGTTTCGGCTCTTGTGGTTGTGGCTAGCTAAGTTTTAAACTAAGACAAGTGATGACCGTCCTTTACCCCCAACCCCCTTTTCGGCCTTGTGCCACATTTGTACATAGTACAATAAATAATGTGTCGACTGGTTCACCGTGTTGGCCCGGTCACACTCTGTGTTTCATCTGAAGGTTCTGGAGGCACTTCACATCGGGTCCCGCAAGCCTTCTTTGTGCAAACAACGTGAGTGTTTGCTGGGACTCGCTGTCATCTGCCTCTAGTTCCTTCTTTCATATATATACGAACATATATATATATATATATGTGTGTAATTTTTTTTTTCCACCTATTCTTATTGTACATTTCTCTGTTTTAATTTTCAATCTCCCGTGGAAGCCTGACGAGCGGGAGCGAAACCGGTTGCTTCCCCCCCCTTGTTGTTGAGTTGTTTTTTTTTATTATTTAATACTGTTTTAATATGTCTGGTAATATTAAATTTTATACTTTTATTTCGATCATATATATATATATATATATATATATATATATATATACATATATATTGACAATTTAGTTGTTAGTACTGTCGAAAAGATAAAAAAAATTATGTAGTCTTTTTTTTTTTTTATAAATAATGACTTTATAATCTCCGAATATTTTAGGCTTAAATACCGATTTATATTTTCATTTTTACTATCTGCTGTCTTTTTCCAAAATTTACAAACTTTTTGATTTTTGTGTTTGATTAATTGCATACGACTATTTCGTAATATATATATATATATATATATATATATATTCTTCACTCTATTACTTTTTGTTTTCCTACACCGTTTGTCTTACTTTTTCTTTCTGTTTTTGCTTTTCTAAAGTTAGATTTATGAACTTTTTTCTATTCTCATTTATTTTATCAATTGGTAGTTTAGGTGTTAGCACTGTCAAAAAAGTAGAATAGATTATTTTTTATGTTATAAACAATGAATTCATAATCTCCGTGTATTTTCTTTCCGCTATCTTTTTCTACAGTTATCAAACTTTTCAATATTTACCTTTATTTATTTATTGCAACTATTTTGTAATTTATCATGCTTTCTCGTGTTTTTATTTAAAAAAACAACAACAATAAAACAAAAAAGAAACGTTAATTTTTGGAGGAGCTTCTAAAATACGCAAAATATTAAAATATTCTCATAGCCAGGGGTAATAGTGGAGACAAGTTCCCACTGTCTATTAAAGGCTCCCATGACAACTAATTCCATCTCCAAACGGAAAAAGGGATGAAGTCGGACACTTGGTGCCTCATAACCAGTAGATGGAGCGCGTCAGCTCAGGAAGGCAGTTCATGTTTGGGAAGGAAACCCCAATTTTAAACCTCCGCTGCCTTGCGATCATATCCAAACACGGAAATGACTATGGAAGTAAATCCAGACACAAAACCCGGAGTGGAGCTATGAAGACGGTTGGCTGTCAACACTGACAAACTTCCGGCAATTCCCGCAGTTATGCCGGTTCCAAATATAATGCCCTGTATTCCTTTGGATCTTGTGCGTACGACCGAGATGGGGCCTTATGGCTTGGGCAATGCATGAACTCCATATACCATCGCCCAGGCCGACGCCTTGGAGTGGTCCCTCCAATTTCACCACCCGGTGAGAGCACAACACGGGAGGCAGCATTTTACGGGTTATAAGTCAGTAATCAACTGGCGTGGAGATGGACGCCACGAGTTGTCTTCGACAGGTGGATGGGTCACTATATCCCACTGGTCAACTACTATCCACTGGACAGCCTCTGGACAGTAGGGTGTTGACTCGCCACGATCTACCTGCTGCAGTAGGTGCCTGAAGCTTATAGCTGCTAGCTTAACAAACAAATCGATAACCATGCACCAAACAAACAGCAAAATGAATCCAGATCTTCGTCCCGCGAGCTAAAATTTGCCAACCATGCGCACAGGTCTATCAGATGACCTTCAGAAAATCGATGACTCTCGCAAGCCTGAAATGATGGAACATATTTACGCTCAACTTCATAGTGTCGTCAAACGTATCTCATCATATGAACATATTTACCTTCTAGGAAATTTCAGTGCAAGGATGGGCGCTGATCATGTGTATTAGTCAAACGTATTAGATCACCATAGTATAGAGAAAATGAATAAGAATGGCAAAAGACTACTAGAATTCTGCTGTTATCATAAATTGTGTGTAATAAACACCTATTTTTAGAACAAGGCTTGCTACAAAGCATCCTGGAGACATCCAAGGTCAAATAATTGGCACCAGCTGGACCTGGTCATCACTAGACGAGACTCCCTAAACAACGTCTGCAAGACCAGAGTTTACCACAACACGGAATGCGACACTGACCACTCTCCGATCTCCTCAAAGGTAAAATTAAAACCTAAAAATTTATACATTTCAAAGAAATGCTAGTTGGAAATTAACTAGCAAAACCACCTATCCAGATAAAAAAAGTTCTTAGTGAAGCTTGTGGGGATCCTTCCCAATGAATAACCACAGTGCGTGGAAGACAGAACTCCCTTCGGAACAACATCTACAATACTGCAATCTCAACTTATAGAAAGAAGATACACAAGAATAAAGACTGGTTTGAGGCTAACATCTCCACATTAAAGCCGATCATCAACGCCAAGCGCAGCGTGCTTGTTAAATTCAAGCGTGACCCTAGTCATCAAAATTTATAGGCTCTGAAATCTCTCCATAGCAAGGCCCAGCAAACTGCAAGTCGCTGTGCAAATGACTACTAGTTGAATCTAGCAGATAGCATCTAACAGGCTTTGGTCAATGGCAACACCCAGAACATGTATGAGGGCATTAATCAAACAACTGGCAAACCATCAAAGAAGTCTCCTATTATGAAATCAAAGATAGGGAAATTAATTACGGAAAAAGACAAAGAATTTGAACGATGGGTAGAGCACTTCCTAAAACGTTATTCAAGAGAAAATTCCGTCACTATTGAAGCCCTTGATATTATTGAGGGTCTGCCAGTCCTGGAAGAACTGGTCTCTGAGCCTACAAAGGAAGAACTTAGTAAAACCATTGATGCTCTAGCTCAAGATGTTTCTGTATTTCTATCGAGCAGCATCGATGACGTGGTGCTTGAAGTCACAGATCAATTCACATATCTGGGCTCTACTATCACCAACGACCTATTACTTGAAATGGAAATTGTCAAACGCATCGCCAAGCAGCAACAGTGATGGTCAAATTGAGCAAGAGAGTATGAGACAACAGTCAGCTGAACTTGTGCATCAAACTAAAGCTATTCCATACATATGTCCTTAGTATACTCCTTTATAGCATCGAAACCTGGACAACATACGTCGGGCAGGAAAACCGTCTGGAAAGTTTCCATCTCCGCTGCCTGTAACGTATCCTCAGCATCAGATGGAGAGACAAAGTTACCAACACTGTTGTACTGGAGCAAGCAGACTCCTGGAGCATGCATCTTCTCCTTTGTCAACGTCGTCTTCGATAGCTGGGTCATCGAATGAATGACGGCCGTATACCAAAAGACATGTACGCGATGCTGACCGGTACGTTTCAAGGACGTTTGCAAGAGAGAACTGAAATGCACAGACATCGAAACTGGTAACTGAGAACAGCTAGCAGACGATCGCAGAAGCTGACACTATTCCGTTCAAGGAGTCACGAAGGCTGCAAAGGGCAAAATCAGCTGTTAGAGATCAGAACAGCGATGAATGCAGAGAGAGCAATTTCAGACCTTCAATCTACATTCCCGCTTAATCTGTCACACCTACAGAAGAGAGTAACATGCAAAGATTGTTTTGTTAAGCCACTCCAAACAGGACTGATTGTTTGACCAAAAAGGGCGCTAACATTATCTCGCGTGATAAATGGACAACTACTACTACCTATTACTGATGCAAATTAAAATTTTGGCTGAAACGTTCATAGGCTGTCCAAGATATAAATGTAATCTTTTCAGCCGACCATCGTATATTGATGTGCGTAACACTAAACAACGCACTAAACTTAGCAAAACAAAACATGACTATCCCCAATGAGGACATAAATATAATTCGACACTGACGAAAATCAATATTATACCACAATAAAAAAAATGTACAAAAAAGAGCCATAATGATAACTATAATAATGATAATAACTTTTCCTTATATTACTACGTCTGGTTTTATGCGACTAGACTGTGGAAGTCTAGTTGTGGAGACGATTTGAAGATTTTATTTATTTCTTTTTGTAATCTTTACTAGCAAAAACTTTGTTGTAAAAATGTCAGTATATTACAGCTTTAAATTTTGCCACCATTTTTTTGTTATATATATATATATATATATATATATATATATATATATATATATATATACAGGATACCATGGGTAAATTGTTGCATGTGCGTTGTTTTTTATTTTAGCGACTGCACAGTATAGTATGTTTAGTTGGGCATCGTCTATGAGAAAAAGAGCGCCATAACGCAATTCCCTCCGCCAGAAATTTGGAAACGGCATGCTGTACTGCTAGGCATTCGCGCTGGAATACGAAAATTTCAGAGTGTTTGGATGTCAATCTGAGGACAGTGCAGAGAATTCGGAAAGAGTTGCATGAATCAAATGGTGATTACGAATGTATGAAAGCTCGGAAAACTCACTCCGATCGTTCTGATAAGAAAAGAACTCCCGAATTTGTTGGTGAGGACATCAATACAGATGCCTACATCAAGTGCTTCGAGAAAATAGTGCTACCTTGGGTCAAGAGGGTGGCTGCTGGGAGACCCCATGTCTGGCAACAGGACTCTGCACCATGTCACACGAGCAGGAGATTCCGAAGTTGTCTGGAGGCCGTGGTTGAAACCAGTGTCGATTTTATTGAATAAATTTATTCTTTAGTATTTTAAGATAGTTTTGTGTAATTTTTGTAAATATTTCTGTTAAAATGTCAGTATTATTTCCATTTTGCGTAATTTAGACGACAATTTATCATCACACCCTGTATATATATATATATATATATATATATATATATATATATATATATATATATGTGTGTGAAGATATGCGTTTATGTAACTCTGTGTATATATTTATGGATATGTAACTCACTTAGGAGGGATTTTTTGTGGCCGACGTAGATGAGTGTTTGAGCGAGTATTTAATCTCGCTTGTGTTGTTCTCTCTGAGTCTTTACGTGACCGTCCGAGTAAGTGAATGCGCTCATTAGCTGTGTGTGCTCTTCGAATGGCTTTTAGGTTTGATCGACGGAAGACTTCAAAGAAAAGCAGAAAATTAATAATTTTACTGCGTTCCTGTTGATTGAGAAGGTCACCTGGAATACTTACTACTACGTCGGCGCGCTGCAACACTACGTCTGGTTTTATGCAACTAGACTGTGGGAGTCTAGTTGTGTAGAGGATTTGAAAATGTATTTCATTTCTTTTTTGTAATCTCTACTGGCAAAAACTTTGTTGTAAAAAATGTCAGTATATTGCAACTTTAAATTTTGCCAGTTATTGGAAGTTTATTTACTATATTGTGACTATGACTAATTATCAACGCTGCTATACAATTAATTACATTGAAGATTAATTAATTATTCTTGTTTAGCAGTAGAAATAAAAATGGCAGTTGTCCCGAAGGACCCAGAAAAAGAGTGGAAGAACTGAAAATTAGGGCATATGTTGTTGGAAACATTTTGACTTAGCATTGTTAAAGCAGCTAGAAAGCTGAGAGTAATGTGGAAACTTGTTATCACTTAAGTTACGGTGTAACTGTAAAACGGCCCGTTACGATTGGTATTAACACCCAATGAATAATAATAATGGCAATGATATGGTGAATAATGGTGATGTACAGTGGGGGGGGCAGTCCTTATATCGAGTGATAGAAGCAACAGGATTAATTTTTTTTTAATGATGGTAATTAAGCCATTTAAGCGATGATACTGTTACTTTAGGGAAATCACGTGTACATCGGCTGATCAAGTAACTAAGAGAGGCTGTCGTCTTCCATGAAATACAGCCGATGTCTATCGGATTGCAGTACCGCAGATCACTTCTCTTTTTCTCTTTTCACGTTAGGCTTCGCTTTCTCTATCGACTATAGTCACGGCACTAGTAACAGTAGTGGATGAGCATCGAACAAACATTTACTTTGTTTATTTGCAAATTCCCACCTGTGTTATATGTGTGCAACTGTACACATCTCTCTGTCTCTCTTTGTCTCTCTCTCAGTTTGTGCGTGCGTGTGTGTATGTTTTATGTCGAATCGGAGAGGCGGATATATATGTGGGTGATGCTCAAAACGTCTTCCGCTGATTGCGCCCAGAGGTGAGGGCGGGGAATCCTCTTACACCACATTGTTCACGTGATAGATCCATGCACGCCTGTTTACAGCCTTGAATCACGTGAGTCGAGAGTGGACATTCCTACAAAGTATGTACTACATACACACATACGCACATACACGCACACACACATTTTAAGTCAATAGAAATGTTAACAAGACACCCCAAATATTGCTACATAACTTATATTAATGACAAGCATCATCTGTAAAACTCGATTAATCTTTAAGGCTTTTGATTGTATTTTTTACTCTTTCATACAATCATTTGCGAAGTTTTTCAACTGAGACCTAAAATTAAGGTTTTCTTAGAAAGTTAATATTGAGCTTATATCGATTGGAAGAGTTTTCTTAAGTGTGTGAGCAGTACTCGTTAACACAATCTTTTATTATATTTAGCATGAATTGGATTTCCAGGGATTTTCTTAATACGTCTATCAGTATTTTTCTTAGTCATTTTTAACGTTTTAATTTATTACTGGAATCATGATTGTGTTTAATTACAACGATCTTGAAATTTTTATTTTCATATCCTTATCTGAAGAATTAATGAAACGCTTTTTTAGATTTTTTTATCAGTCTGTGTATACACGTAGATAAGATCTTTATGCCATATAACTAATATATCTTTAAGATATGGTCTTTGCTATTGGTATTTATGTTGAATTTCCGAGAACAAAATAATACTATTACATTTTAAAACTGGTGGTAGCTTTCGCTCATACCATTTTTCTGTATGGAGTAGGTTATAATGTTATGGCCGTACTGACCTATCTTATTGTTGCGGGATTCTCTATTGCTACGAGTGTGTGTACGTTGTATAGTAAATATTTATGCGGGACAAATGTCCTAGAAGGACATTTGTCCCGCAAACATTATTAGCGAACTCATGTGAGTCCCGGTAAAATAGGGAAATTATTCTTGTCTTTTTATAAACTTAAAGAGCGAACCCTAACGACGCTTTTTGGCAAAGCCAATTGGAGTAACCCCCAAAACTCACCCAGATTGGGAGAATTTTATTTTTCCAATATATCTATGAGTATGTTCTGTTCTCTCCTTCGTATGTTGAAAATAAAAAGAGTTGAACTGTAACCCAGTTCCCCGACTTGGTGTTCAGGTTCCTTCAGACCACTGTGGTTATCATCTAGCTTACTCCTTACTCGTTAACGCGTTGCTGGTGTGTTGCTGGTGTGTTGCTGGTATGTCGCTGGTATCGTGTTGAAGTGTACGGTCCCACTTGATCTAGCTGGCGTTTGTCTACTTCACGACCCTTCAATCCTCTGCCACATGTTTTTGATCTCAGAGGGTGAGAGGATCGCTGGTGAAGTAAACTGGGTCGACGGCGAGAAGCTACAAAAAAAAAACAATTTTTGGAATAAAGAATTAACTTGGATTAAAAAATGTAACAACTATTTGGTTTTATATAGGATTTGCTGCATTCCACTTATTGTTATAATCAAATGACACTGGGATCCCCTTCTGGAGTTTACAGCCTGTATTAGTAGTAATTTAAACTGTGACACTATTTAGCTATGGTAATTGGCTAACTAATTAACCATAGAAATAAAAAACAGGAAAGACTTAAGGCGAGAAAGAGCTATACCGAAAGATAGACTGATCGACGTTAAAAAAGAAGATTTTATTTTATTTACGAAGAAAGATACTTTTCGCACGAGACAAAAAATCTGTAAGAAAAATCGAGATTCTGTCAAAACTGATTAATGTCATGTTAAGGGAGTGACGCACCAAGGGAAATAGAATTCAGAAAGAAAAGTAAAGCCAACCGACACATGTGGCCATAAAAAGATTTCGGCTTGAGACCACCACGGAGAATCGATATTAGTTATCTTTCAGAGATATCATTTAATTTTAATTCCTGGGTCCAACAAAGGGAGCCATCTGGTGTGTGTTAGAATTCTGGCATGAGGAAGAAAATCGTATTATTATTGCTTATTCAAACAGTTGACGGCAGACACAGCGTCATCGAAAATGGGCATTTGGTGATAAGAGGATTTTAAGGCATGAGAAAAATAAAGAATTTGATTCTCAGGTAAAATACGGGCCTCCCAGCTAAAAGTTGACTTAGCAGAAGAAACCAGATGTCGGGTTTTGACAGTGATTGATGAGTCGGTAGAGAGATCCGACTAAGTAAATTTTGGGTGTCCCCGAAAGAAAGATGTGATAAGAATTATTTGGCAATCTGGGATTTGTAAATGTTTTGGCCGAAGGAAAAAAAAAGAAAAAAAGGATTTTGTAAACAAAATTTTGGATAATAATTTCAAGAGGGCCAGTTTAGTCACACCCACACTGCCGAGAGATCATTGGTCAAGTGGTAGCATGGGTGATAGGCGGAGGTGAATGTATGAGAAAGACGGAGAAGTTGTTAACACCCACTTAGGGGCTTGGTATGAGATACCAATGTGAGAGAGGAAGAGTCTAGGAAGATAACTCTCCTCCGACCTTCCCTCACGGACGAGGGAAAACCTCCCGAAATGGAAAGTGATTAATTTTTTAAAAATGGGAAGTAATTAATTTTCCTGGCCTAAGAACAAAGAGAATTCTTGCTGGGAATCGAGAATTATCGGGAACCCAAACCACGTCAGGCCACCACACCGGATTTTGGTCGGTATCCATATAAACGAACGTCCCGAGGCAGCTGATCTGTCAGTCAGTTCCATGAGTTCCAGCAGATGATTCGCAGTTGCCTCGCAGAAGCTGACCGAGAAATTCCACGTTCTTCCGACTTCGACTTCCTACCCAAAAGCATGTTATATTGACGAACGACTTAAGATACCAAAAAGCAAGTTATATTGACGAACGATTTAAGATACCAAAAATCGCTTAAGAAACGCAAGTGTCACGAATCCATAGAAACGGGCTGGGAGAGAAAAAGACTCCTGTATTCAACAGACGTATAAAGATAATGTTATTTCTCAACATATTTGAACCTCTTGAGTTTGTTTTATTACTTCTTTTACTTACGCTTGTGCGATATCACCTTTATCCCGGATTCAGCTTGCACTACGGCCCGACGCCTGATTGATTTCGTCTACCTAAGATCAAAGTCACAACGTGGGTAGCTTAGACTTGAGATCAAGGTAGTTACTTCGGTAACCAGACGTTGGAAGTGAGCCGGGAACGACAAAGCTGGTATCGAACCGGGAACGAACAAAGAGTCAACCCCCAAACGCTGGTGGAAGAAACCTTACAGCTTCGCACCGCAACTGGGAGTTGACCACGGGCCGACAGCGCAGTGTTACATATTGGCGTCGCGACCAGAGGACGTCACATATTGGCGCTGCGACTGTGACCACCAGTGTGTGTCACATACTTCTAAGTCCTGGTCTTCAGGACTGGTACAAGGTCCTGATCAGGAGCTCTCAGCGAACGGTGTGGATTCCAGTAGCAGTAATGTGGGGGCTCCCTAAGCTGTCCAAATCTCCAGGTTATATGGAGTCCTGCGTCGGACAGGGATGGTATTCGTTTATTTTTCACCCTTAGCATCAGCTCTTTTCTAAAATTCCCTATTTTCAAAATATGTTTACTCGAGTAATTTTCCAAGTTTCGGGGTTGTTCAGTTCCGTTTTGAGAGTGGTCAAAAGAATCAAGCTGCCACTTAGCTCCAACTACCTTCACGTCTCATCTCGCACCATCGTTTCATATAGGAGGTGCTAATCTCTCTGTTCTTTCTCCCACTTTTTCAGCATCCAAGTTCAGCCCACTCCAAGGGCTGGCACATTGTCTCTGTGACGAATCCAAACTTTTAGAATGCGTAGGCGAAAAAGGGACTTCCAGTCAGTAATCTTTTTTATCAGCTTGTCTCACGCTGGCTGTTTTTAGGTAATTTCTTGATCGACACAGCCGGTCGCCTATGGTCATTCCAGAGCTAGTAACTCATTTATCATTATCACTTGTATCCAAAAGGAATCCGAAATAATGTCGGCTATAAAATCTTTGACAAATGTCACAAAAATTAAAATGGACGAACCGGTCTCCAATTTTAGGCGCTAATCTATATTTGTCCAGAACGATCTTAAATGTTATTTCGGTAACCACCAGGGTTTCATTAGGTTTTTTCTATTTTCCAGGATCGGCATCTTCGAGAATACATTAATTGTTTCTATCTTATTAGCGGGAAGTGGGGAAGGACAGGAGTCTTGTCTTTGCTCAATCTTATTTAATTTCCTTGGAACTGTTCGGGATTTCATTTTGAAATATGATTTTTCAAATTATCTCGTTTTTAATTTACTTCTTAACTTTTCAATCCACTTTCCTGCGAATTTCAACAATTATCATCCAGTTAGTAGTCTCTTCTTTCTTTCTTTTTGCTTTCTTTCCATTTTTGTGTGATTAATCCTCTGAGGTCCTAGTGACATTGAATGGTGTAGTTGAGATGTGTGTGATTAAAAAAAAAATCAACACCATCATTTACTCACTTTCGTTTATTAGACATTAAATTACATCATTTAGCATCTGCCATAATTTATATAGATTTTCAGTTAGCCTGATGAATATTTATGAGCGTCACTTAAATTTTGTAAAACTATCGGTATTTTTACTTTTGTTTATAAATACATCTTGCAAAATAAAATCCTCACATTGGCCTTGATATAGTCCCTCACAAGAAACGCGTAAGTTGAGTTTTTCTTTGTTGATTTTGTCCATTTGCAGATGTATTATAGATATATCTGATTTTTTTACATATATATATATATGTGTGTGTGTTTGTGTGTGTGGGAGGGGAGAGTGTGTGAAAATATCAACTACTCTGAAATCTTGTAACCTGCTGATATACACTGACAGAAATGACTTTAACTGTAATAATAACAATTTTTTTTTGTTTTCTAATTTTCTTTTTACTGCTTAATCACTGATTGAATATCACTTTACAAATATAAATTTTTGTCAGTGTAAAACGTATTTCCATGAACAGAAACTGGATCAGTGATTAAAAAAAAGTCGGATTGTTGACACTGAATATCACGATTTCCGATGAATACATTATAGTTAATCAATCTTTTCACTTAGCATTGTTGCGTTTTCAAACATTTGCGGCCATGAATTGAAGGCAAGGATTATGGCAGCATTCACCAACTTAAACAAGAAGAGTTACAGGAAATTCCGAAGTCGTCTGGGATTAAAGCCAATGCCGATTTTATTGAATAAATTTATTCTTTAGTATTTCAAGATAGTTTTGTGTAATTTTGGCAAATATATCTGTTAAAATGAGATGTCAGTGTTATTTTCATTTTTGCGTAATTTAGACAATTTATACATCGCACCCTGTACGTATATGTATATATATATATATGTATATGCATGCATATGTGTGTGTGTGTGCGTGAATTTATGAATGTAAGCATATGCATACAAATTCAAACAATAAATAAAATTTAATTATAAACCTAACCTATAATTAACACCCTAATACTTAAGATACCCCCAAATCAAATGAGAAAAACGAAATAATAGGCAAGTGAATATTGGCTTACCTTATAATAAAGAAAAAAAAATTTAAAATGAAATACAATTTTCCAAACACTAAAGAATTAACGCTCAAGAATTAACGAAACAGTCACTGTCCAAAAAAAACTAACTCAAATTGTTACAACTGAAAGAGAGAGAAAAAAATATAAAAACAACAAGAGGAGAGTGTAAAGAGACAAGAAGAACAACGAAAAGGAGAAATGACCACGATATTCTAGACGTACACACATACGCGCAAGTGGGTGCCTGCGCACACACAGACTAGGAAAAAAATCAACCTTGCACCAATGAAAAGTGCATATATAAAAGAAAACCGAGAAAATAAACAGTGAATTGCTGATATCCTCTTGTGAATGAACGGATTGATTGCTGGAGGGTCCGTCTATGAAACTCTAGAATCGGGATACTAAAGGTTAACACCTGTGAAAAATTTTATATTTGTATTAATTCTATTGCGTTATATATATTTATGTTATATATAAAGAATTATTTTCTTTATACCAACACTCTGTGTATTTTCTTTTAATAATTACACAAGGCCACAATACACCCAAATCAACTATTCCGAAATATGGAGGTAACGGACGTTTTCGTAAGATAAACAACTTCCCCCATAACTGATAACCTTGTAACTTACATAATATGCCATCAATCATCAGGGAAGAAATTACAATAAAAAAGCCCACTTATCCTTCGAGTCAACAACATCTTATTCCTCCACGTTTGCCAAGGAAACAAACGGCAAGTTCTAGAGGCATCCAACTAGGTTACTCAAAAAAGAGAAAACGAATGACTCGCAATATTTCGATTTGTTTATAAATTTATATACATAACCTGCTTAATAGCTGAGATAAAGGTTTAATTACAACGTCGATAATCAGTGCCTGACGCCTGGATAAAAAAACAAGATATCGAATGCAATATTTAAAAACAGACTCTCCAGATTGACGCAATATAATTTTCCTATGTGTACAAGTATCAAGATTACAAACATAACTATGTATGTGTGTGTGTTTATGGATTCGTGTGTGTTTAGGTACATGTGTACACTGACATAGGAAATCAAACAAATAAAGAAGAAAACAACAAAACAAACCAAAGTGTTTATCTAAAAATAAATACGTCTAAATTCACCTTCATCCCTGCCATGCGCCAATGGCTTAGGGGTAAAATTTCAGACTTCGATCCCAGCTTGAGGCAATAGGATGTCTAGCCACACTGATGAGCTGCGAAACAGTCTGCCTGTGGATGACAATATAGATATGTGTGTGTGTGGTAAAGGACATGGGGTTGTATTTTTTCACATGAATTTTTATATAAATTCAGTTAAAAATAAAGTACTATTTAGTGAACATTGAAGAATAACATAATACCTAAAAGAAAGAGATTATGCTCGTAGTGCAATGAAGATCGAAATAATGAGGTGCCTAGTAAGAAAAAAATGTGTAGCTCTTCTTCACTCTCCAAATTTAAATATAGGTATTACAATATGCATGATATACTAACACCTTAACAAGACAGAAGGAAGGTCTAGAATAACCCCATGATTACAAAAATGAGTTATAGATGAAAATATTTAATATTCATCATACATAAAAAAAAAAAAGGTAAGCAGTCTGTGTAGTGAACGAATAAAAAGGTTTTACATGTGTCGTCCCCAAGAAGAACACGTTGCACCCTGTGGTATGTCATAGGCTCCTAGGTAAGGTGAGATAATCGTCTTCTGCATTTCTACAAGTACCCCTACCCTAAACAGGTTCTAGAACCTATTGCAAGAAGTGAGATGATAAAATAAAAAGGGACATAATATGTGAAAGTACAAAATAGAGAAGAACATGTATGCAAATGGTATAAATTAGGGAGTACTAAAATGTTTAGTATCGAATTCATTATGTTGGTAATGGTCAAAATTAAATAACTCCTTAATCCTAAATGCATAGTATATTCCCATGCTTTAGGTAATATTAGAATTGATTTGTTTCCCTCCGAAAGCAAATGTAATAAAGAGCCGAGTTTAATGTGAGGCGCCACACGTATGGGTTGAGTCAAAAATTGCCCAGTCCACAGCTTCTATTAAGACACCAGAGTGACCGACGATCCTCTGCTTTTACTGCAATGGGGACGTGCCACTTCGGAGATGGAATTTCTAAGCGCCACTCTTTAGGAAATATTGTTAGATGGGAAAATGTTTAGGACTTTAACAAAATTCCCACCTTACTGAAACAATTACTTTATTGAAATTACCTATTTGGATTTCTAAGTACAATTAGAGTAACAAAGTAGACGTCACCAACAGCTGTTGTTCACAAAGGCGATTTTGATAACAGAAAAAAAAAACTTGTCAATCTATTAATAACGGCATTCATTTTTCCCACCTTAAAAAAAGTCGACTAACTATAGTAAAATAATAGCTTTTTTAAAAGTGTTCTTCGCATACTTGTAAACAATATGTATAATTTCCCAAAAGTTATCGTGATATTTTCTCTAGAGGTTGCTAAATTTGGAATATATCATAACATATATCATATATCACAGTTATTGGGTTAGAAAGAAAGAAAGAAAGAAACAAAGAAACAAAGAAAGGAGAATAATGAACACTAGTGTTCAATCAACGCAATGTAAGACTATTTTTATTTCAGGTCAATATTGTTTCTTTAAGTTTCATAATTCATTCGTTTAGGTTAAATTAGGTTTAACCACATATCAAACTTTATTGGATTATTTAATATCTTATGAGACAAAAATCACAATTAATTAAGAGATAGGCAAACATACACCTTGTTTACACTAGAATCAAAAAGGTAGATATGTCTGGTTAATACTAGAGTCTAAAAGATAGACCCGGGTCCGGTTTGCACTAGATTAAAAAGGGTCGACAGAGGCCCGACTGAAGTAAAAAAAAAAAAATAAAATAAAGTAGAAATATGTCCGATATACACGCAAATTGAAGATACAAACATAGCTCAGGTCTGCAAGTATCCACCTGAAATGGGGCTCTTTTGGGTGGGAGTCTTACTCCTCTGCCTGGCATGCAGTATTCATCGCCCCCTCCTCCGACAGAGCAAAATAAATAACATTTGTTAATGCCTCCAGCATATGGCACACAGTTGGTTCAAACTCTTTGCTAGCAAACATTTAGTATTGTGATGAGTTTAATGCTCCGTGAATGCGCTATACTTGTAGCTTTGGAAACCATTGCATCACAACGAAACGCCTAAATGTTTACTAATCATAGATAAGCCTGACACAATGCTAAAGGCGTGAAGATTCCATCAAAGATCAAAAACTCGTGGCTTTTAACAATCAAATTATAAAAGATTGGAGTTAATTGACTCCTCGCCCGGTAAGGAGGAACATATGCAACAGGCATCACCTGATCATCATTCAGCTGTTAGAAAAAACGACGTAACTACTCCTTGATCGCTCGGCCGGTAAAGGAAGACATATAGGATACAAATCCTATATCATTCCAACAAGTGAATAAAAAACACAAAGTAGATTTGCACACCCGCAAAATCGGATCAAAACGACCAAAAACAGATTTCGCAATAAGGTGTGAAATTAATTTTCTGACCAATGAAAGGAAGTGATTTGCTAAACCCCCAAAAAAGTTAACGAGCCACTGTGAAAAAAAAGTCAACAATAAATACAGAGTTTTCAAGTCAGTCGCCAGAGAGAGAAAGGCGCAAAGATCACAGAAGATTGACAGTAAATTCCATCGCTGACTCAACCGGACACTAAGAGCCGAAAGTGGATTAGGAAAGGACAACAACAACAACAAATTTACAACTGACTCCAAAACAATTCATAAGTACATTTTCCTTTTAGCTTTATTCCTCATTCACATTCTCTTTTTCAACTTAAATTGCTCGCCCCTTTTTCATTTGCAACTATACAAAAGCAAAAGAAACAGACATTATTCTGCTACTCTGTTGAAAGACAGCGAACACAGACATTTTTGTCACAATCACATTTTGCTTAAACGAACTAAAACATTAATTTTTTTTACCCTATTCACAAGATAATAAATATACAATGTTCCATTTTCTACAAACGTTCCTTATCGTGTTGTTCATTCTTGAAATTTGCGTTGTATTTTGTGGGCAGGGTATCCCGTATTAAATTCTCCTTTAACCCCACAGACACGAATAACAGATGTCACCGGACCGTCATCCAACGACTGTAAACAAAAAAATAATTCTCGGGATATGGAATATCCGAACACTAAATCAATGTGACCAGTTAGAAAATATAAAGCAGGGAATGAACAGGTTAAATGTTAATTTTTTAGGCGTATGGATGGACAAACAATGGTGATTTCGTCAGTGACAAACACAGGATCATATATTCAGGCGGAGAGAAAAATGAGAGTGGAGTATGATATTAGACGAAGACATGAAGAAATGTGTTTTGGAATACTGTCAATTATCTAAAATAATTCTTGTCATTAAACGAAAAGGAAAACCTTTCAAAATATCCATCATAGTTGTTTATGCACTGATAGCATAAAGTACAGAAGAAGAAATTAAAAAGTTTTATTGTACGCTAAACAATTCCAAGGCTCAATGCAAACCGCAAGAAATTGCAGTCGTCCTAGGAGACCTGAATGCCAAAGTAGACAAGGAGAGAGAGGTGGTGAAACAGTTGCCAAATCTGAACTAGGAACTCGTAATGAACGCGGAGAAAAATGGGTCCAATAGTACAGGCGAATGATCAGGTAGTAGCCAACAGCTCGTTTCAAGAACACCCAAAATGTATATGGAGTGATCACTTTCCAGTGATACGTAAACTTAGAGTGAAACTTCGGAAATTGAAGAGGACCAAGGTAGCACCCAAAATGCAATACGACAGACTCCTGAATAACCTGAATGTAAAGAAATATATAGCCAGTGTTAAAAGTAGAGACAATAGACATAATGAGAAGGGAAACTCGAAGTGTGACACATTAAAAGAAGCAATCGACATCATCCCAAAGAAAAATGGAATGCATGACAGATGAAATTCTCGAAATGATGAAAAAGAGACAAAAACAATGCTAAGGCACTGCATAAAATATTAGGAACACGTTAAATAGATTGGCTCAACAGAAAATGTACAGAAATAGAAAAAAGTGGGTATCACAGATAAAGCAGATATGCATAAAAAAGAACTAACAGGACAAAAGACATACTCATCAACAGAATGCATAAAATCGAAGAGTGAGACACTAATATTAGAGAAAGGAAACTACTTCAGGGATTGAACGAATACATCAGAGAATTCTTCCACGACGAAAGAGGACAACCGGTGAAATCAGCACTGACCAAATTGAAAAGAAACAAAGCAGTAGGAGCAGATGTATTTGTAATAGAGATGGCTGACAGCCTTAAATGATTTTGGTATTGACAAGATTACAGGCACAGAAATGGACAGACAAGCATGACGCACGAAGAAGGAGCAGGACGCCCGTCAACCTCCACAACGGAAGAGAAGATTCAGTAAGCTCAAGAGATGGTAATGGTAAACAGGCGAGTTATCATCGATGAGTAGCAGGTTCTCTGTAGATTCGGAACACTGCTATTTGTTTCTCCTTGGTGACTACTGCTAGCGGCCATGTTTACACTGTAACAGCAACAAGAAAACGTGTCCGCAATAGTGTCAACTATAAGCCTGCACGAGCAGAAGGCAGTGTAACAAACCTAAAGCGAAAGTGCGGATAATTTTTTGACTAACCCTCGAATTATCCATTGATATTGTTAATATTTTTACTTCAGCAGGTTCAATTTCCAACATAATTGTTTTAATTACTTTCCATAGGCCTACATTTCTGTCATATTGTTTGCCACCTTCATACGCTTTCATCTTCACAACTGACTATAGATTTTCGATCGGATTTGGATCAGGGCTTGATGGTGGCATCCCATTATCTTATCTCCTGTAAAGCTTTTACGTTCAAAAAAATTCATGGGTTACTTTAGATACATAAGAAGGAGCATTGTTGTGCATAAATACACACTTCACTTTGAAACTGCGAGGCTGGGACTTGTACCATGTCAAAGAAAGTTTGGTCCATAAAATCGCAGTAGTTAGCACTGTTTAGTTTAACTCCTTCTTCGACTTTGAATGGTTCAATAATAGTTTGGTCGACAATTCCAGTGCATATCATCACACTGCCGTCTTCTTTTAGGCACAGGCACATTTGTATCGGATAAAATCCATCCTTTAGATCATCCATCAGGTCCATCGAGTATCACATGAGATTCGTCTCTGAAAATTACTTTAGAAAAGTTAATTTTCATTAATTTCTTGGTCCATTTTTGCTTTTCTGAGAAAGTCTAAGAGATTTCTTGACAGATCTTAATTTGCGATGTTTTCTACACCTTCTGTCCTTGATTCACTAAATTCAAGCCCGTTCAAAGATCTGACTAATGACCAAAGTGGTTTGTTTCGCTTTAGTTTACGCTTGTAGTGACCTTAAACATAGTAGCAGTAGCAGCTCTAAATAAAACTTATCAGTAGCAGCACTCGAACGTAAAACCCCTAAATATATGAACCCTAAAGTAACTCTCTCTCTCTCTCTCTCTCTCTCTCTCTCTCTCTTTCTCTCTCCCGTCCAGGCTTTTCCTTTCAAACTAGTGCCATGAACTTTCCGCGCTGAAGCAAAAAGGGCCATGAACGCTACACACAAACGCAGTAAGTTCCCGCTATAACATATTAATGAACATTTCGTTGTGTATACAATTTACATCTAACAAAAGAAACTCATGTTTTAAAATGTCTAATAAATGTTATCTTGCATTTGCAAATCAATTGGTCTGTTCTTTTGTGCATGTACTCTTTTCACCACCATTATTTCATGTACTATAAAATGTTGCCTTAAGAAACCTTACGCATTTAACTATTGAACTACCTAATCATTAAACGTTCTTAAAGCCTTTTCCTTTGCTTCTTGTTCTCAACTTAGTTATAGTTTCAACAGCCCTCTTTATCGTTCGATGATCTCTGTGAAGATCCTTTGATCTTCAATGTGAATATTCCCTCACTCAATATATTTCTTATTTTCTGTTTTTTAGTATTTGTTAGATTCTTTCCGTTACACATGTTTCAACAAATATTATGAAAAACAATTTTTTTATGGTTTTTACATTTCAGAGGCCCTTAAAATTTGACAAAACCTGTTCAAAGCAAATTCGAATTACTCAGTTTTGTTATTTGCATGAAAGTGTTAAAGACAACGCAAATAACAATTCATAAATGTATAAATGATACAAATTCATAAATTTATTATTTAATGACAAATGAGATTTTTACACACACACACACACACACACACACACACACACACACACATATATATATATATATATATATATATATATATATATATATATATATATATATACAAGCTTGTGGTTTGAAGTGACAGAATTCAGTTCAGCCGCCTGTTATGTATATCAGCGAATTTTGACATGAGCAGATTTTCAGGGCAGGTTATTTTCAATGCCTCTCTCGTTATGGTGCAACAATGTTGTCTAAATTTATTGTATATAAAACACAATTGTGGCACAAGACCAAATATGAGGAGGCACAAGACCAAAAATGAGGAGGCTGGTCATCACTTACTATCTTATACAAAGCTAATCAAATTCACGTCCCATTCACTCATTAAAATTTGCATATCCACCAAAAGAACTTATCCATCATAATTCAATCCTCTTATATACCACAATACCGCATACTCTCAGGAGACTTACAAAAACACTCCATAACATAAAAATTAATGGTTATAAAATTATATATACAAAAATCTGTGAATGATACGTAATGAGGGGGGGGATAAACCCCAAAACGAACTAAAATATCAAAATAAATACATAAAATAAAAGAATAACTGATGTTAGTTGGACTTGTCTAACTCTCAAAAGAATTCAGAGAGGCCACTGTACTCTGCCTTTAGAGAAAATCAAGAGACTTTCTCACTAAGGGAGATGAAAAGGATAAAATAAATACGGCCATGGGGAAAGAAGAAAGCTGACCCAGTCGAGATGAAAAAAGGGGCCAAAAACAAATTGGGGAGGTTGGGAATATCGATTTGGATCATAACCAAAGTAGAAGCCGGGAACAGACCGGGGACGACACTTACTCACATTAACTAGGTACACAAAAAGTGTCTATTCTAACCAGAGGAGGGATCTACAGGAAACCACCCCGATGTGTTCTCTAAAAAAGAAAATCAAGACTAGCTTCGTTTACGCGGACCAGGCTCGCCGCAGGCACCCACCTTTCGCTGAAATCTGTCGCAACCAATCACTTTTTATAAGTTCTAATCATCTTGAGCTGATGCTCAAAAAATCAGATTAGATCCTGATGAGAATAACGGTCACCTCACAAGACTTCCTCCAATCACAAGACTTCCTTCTAACATAAATACGTATTAGTGTATTTTGCACTGCAAACATTTTGTCAAACTTTTCAGTGAGGCACATCTGCTATAGGATACACAGTACAAATTATATTAATTTTTCAGTTTAAACCTAATCAAACGGGAAAGGCCTAATAGCCATCATGTGTTCCAACTATGCAATACTCCCATATCAAGTTAATAAAAGGAACGTTTACAATAAAAAAGGTCAATTTTATTAAAGTAAATTACTTCTGTAGTAAAAAAATAAATACATAAATCTAAATTATATATAATATATATTTTCTTGTCAAATTAAAAAGGTTTCATTTTATGCTACTGTGAAATATTCTCGTGTTAGAATGGTAAATACAGATTGTAATTTGAATTTTCTCCCGAGAAATCTCATTCTTTTTTTTTTGTTTTTTAATCTGATTCTTTTGTTTTTTTTTTAAATATACTACTAAGAATGTGCAAATTATGTGATTTTATTTACAATAATTTTCTGCATTGTTATTAAATTACTTTGGTAAGCACACCAATACGTTATAATTTTAAAACTGTTGTTAAGGACTGTGTAAACTGCATATACTGTTTGTCTATAACAGCCGTTTTCAAATTCGGGATAATTCATTAGTTAGATTTTGGTAAAAATAATGTTTTGAGTTGGGTAATGAAAGCATAACTAGAAATCTGCGCGTTACGATTTTTCGTCAAGTCGTTAAACTTGACAAAAAAAGTCATAAACTTGTATGAAAGCTGATTTTATATTAAAAATATTTGAGCTGTTTGTAGAAAGAAAAAAGGGAGAAAATTACGATGTCAAAATTTTTTCGCGTTTGATACAAAAGATCGTATGTACGAAAATTGGTACAAAGTGCACTGAACGTTCTGCTTTCATTTCCCACCACATACTTATGTAAAGCAGGGCTTTTCAACAATAGGCAACATTTACAAAGCTCGTCTCTACGTGAACCCCAGAGACGAATGCACGCATTGAGCATATACTTGCCAAAAATAAATAACCGCCCTTCTCATTACTTTTATTGTTCATTCTTAATTAGCATTCCAGCTTCTAAATGTTACTTTGTCATATATAACACATTCGGGAATTTAGTGTACTTTATTTCATTAAGAACTGAACAGATCTACTTTTGTACTCTAAGTAATCAGCGATATGAATACATATTAAAAATAAAGTTTGAGAAATGCTAGGGATAGGAGGGAAGTGATATCGTACAATTTTCTAAGAAAAAAGATTAAGTAAATTATTAATACTAAAAAGTCTCAACAAAACAAACTGATGCTGAATTGATGTACTTTTGTTGAAATTACAATTTCCACGAATAATATTCAAAGTGCCAAGAGGTGATAATACGTTATCAACAGTGTCAAACATTTTTCTTCTTCAGGTTAATTCGTATTTCGCTTACATTATTCCACGCACCTTATTGTTTTGGTGTTTTCAGTGTGAAAGATTAACAAAAAGCCGTCCATAAATTCACATTTGTTAAAAGAAAATAGTGGACAGTTCAGTTTTTACGTAAATGTTTCAGTTCAAGAGACCAAATAAGCATTAGTTACTACCATTTTTACATCCAAGCTTCTCTTCTTACTAAGTAGTGTTTTCAACCAGATAGCAGCGACGGAAGTTAGCACTATAAAATTGTTAGTTTTGTGTTTCATCTACTGAGCAATTTATTTACTTGGCATAAGGCTAGATACACAGCTAAAAGACGCGCGAAAAACCCACATATTGTGTCTTGTAGTTGACAACCAACTGAATTCGCAGATAATGAAGCGACATTTCGATGATGTGGAATTACCCCATTTACTTTCCTAAAGAAAAAAAAAACGCCATTAGAGGACGCTTTCTGAACCTATAAATACACTGTAATGGTTTTTATCATTCACTTTTTCCTATTTCATTTAGGGATGGTAAGATGTAGGTCAAACGCGGAGAAAAGCGCGTACGCATGCCAGCACTTTCCTCTTCACTTTCCATTACTATTTCTTTTTTGCCTCTTTTCATTAGACACGTTAGTATGTAGGTTTATCGTGAAAACGCGTTTCTCATTAGGAAACGCGTGCGCTCGCACACACGCACACACACACGCGTACGTACGCAACTTCGTTTTCTGTAGAACTTCTACACACAAAATACATACACGAATCAGTCTGATTCACTATACAGTTGTCTCCCAGACTGTCCCTCGATCGATTCTCTTCTTACTGACAGATCATTCCAGCTACCATTCTGGTAGAATCGTAGGCTTCTGGTATAGAAAAATTATTAATCGAAAACAATTATTAGTATGGGAGTGGGTCACATTTTCTAATTATATTTTTTAACTACTCTGCTGAACATAGTACAACTAGTACGAGCATAGCAGTCCCATCGAGGGTTTTTTGAGTAACGGCCGGGGAGAGGGGTGCGAGTAAGCGCTTACATACTAAAAACGAATAGTTCACACCAATATCAGAGGAGGCTATAAATGATTTTATGGAGAGTAGATTGTAAATAATTTACGGAGAGGAGACAAGCCCCTTTTGGTGATAGATATGATGTATGGCATTCGGTGAAGCTCGACCACACAACCGACTATAGTAATAGTAATTGCCTGCAAATCTGACTTGAAAACCACTGTCCCAAGACGAGATGCCCTAAGATTAGTCAGGCACAAGGCGGGACACCCAGTAAGAAGCGACTTTACCACAATAATGATAATTATTTTCTCTATGATTAAAAATCCTTAGTGTTCATAATATAAATAAAATATAAATTGGGAGCAACTAAAAAGGACTGAAATGTTTATAGAGTAGTTTATCCCTACATGGATTTGTCAGATTCGCTAAGACGCTATTAGGTGGCGCAGTTAAACAGGATATTCCTTCTTCCTTTTTTTTCTTTTTTCACTTTTTTCCTTCTATCATGCAATAGAAGCAACACCAGTACGGGATCATGTCCCCGGGCATGGGAATATCTTTCCCTTGAGTGACTGAACTCTCTCTTGCACACACATACGCGTGCACACGTTCGTGTTTCACCTACACAATACCTGAATGTTATTATATTCTTTCTTTTCAATATTTACATGTATACTAATGCATTTTCTTTCCTTTGTTAATTAGTCAATTTTTATCTAAAACATAAAAATTATCGCTTTGTTGAAATTTCTTCCATTTATATCCACCTTTACTAACAATGACGACAACGTATTTACATGTATGCATTTTGTCTGTCACTGCTTGTCTGTCCAAGAGCAATACCGCAACAATAGTAGTAAAAAAAGGAAAATTTAAAGAAATAAATTGGAAATTAATTTAAAATATAAAATAAAGTTGAATATTTTTATAATCAGTGAATAAATTAATTTGGTTTGTTCGAAACAAACTTATTAATAATCGATTGTATTCTGTAAAGAGTGTGAACATAATTTTAAAGCATTGAACTTTTTCGCATAGTTATACCTTTAGTTTGCATCAATACTTACAGCGATTGTCAAATGATAAGGGTATGTTTCAGTGTATATGTTATTAGAATGATGGATAAGTAGGGATACAGAAGGTGCTTATCTCCCTTTGGTAGAGATAAGTCATGTGGATCACGTGACAGTCGCTTAGTGACGTCACTCAATACAATGACGAAAACGGCAGTCAAATTCAGTTTATTTACAGCAGCCAGAGCGGGAAGGTTCTTTCTCTAACCTTTTTAATAAAATACACCACAAAGAACTGATGGAAGTGTTAAGTAAGCTTATTATATTTGGGAAAGTTATTAGAATAATTCAGAAATTATACTTGGAGCATACCACCTGCATTCGGATAGAAAATAAATTCAGTTAAAATAGAAAGGACTGTAAGTGTGTAAGAGTGTGTCTTCTCACCGGACTAAGTTGAAACGGGCGAAAAAATAACTGAGCAGTATTAAATAAGAACTAGGCGAGATATCCTTAGACATGGTCAACGGAATGAGAACAATCTAACACCTGGGGCTACAATGGTTGAAACTTTGCGATAATGATAACGAAGATGAAGACAATAATCGATGTGTAAATAATGTAAATAAAAATTAACGACTTGTTATAATAAGTTACCGAAAATCTGCTCTGAATCGTAAAATAAAAAATGCAGTAAAACTAAGACATGCTTTTTGTAAATACGAACGTCCGTACAGGACATTTTCAGAAATTTGAGCGATAACTATAGTAATTTAAAAGCCAAACTACCTAAAATTCAATAAAACATTAAATTACGGAGAATATTTTCCTAAATTTTTAAGATTACTGTTTAGTTGAAAATATATAAAAAGGCACTCACATTACTCAAGTATTTTTACTGGTGAGTTAAAAATGATATAAAAAGGCGCTGACATTAAATCCCTCAAGTAAATGTTACAAATATGCCTACCGTAGAAAAAATCCGTCTGTCATTCAAACTGTCAACACCGTAAATAAACAGCTACCGCCGCATTTCAGTCACATTTTAAAGTAAGTAATATTTGTTTCAAATCAGATTAATTAAAATTTAAATCAGTTTTAAATAAAATATATTTTATTTTTGAAAGATATTTTACTAAAGAGAATTATATTGTGATGTCAAAACTCCTTCTAGTCAATTTAATTTAGTTTTGAAATATAGGATATATAGGAAGTATTCAATTGAATCTATTAGCTTGAAATTAGAACTGAAATAAAACCTTCAAGAAAGATATTTCATTTTAAAAAATTCATTTTTAACCTTAGGTATCGCGTTTCTGTGAAGGGACCTATAATAAAGTTGCTAGCATTCCGCATGTCATTATTTCCAATCATTACTTTCAGTTGTTTAAATGTTTTAGTTTACAATTTTTTTTCCTTGCATTTGCCTTTCGTCAATAGTCAACACTACATTCAATATACACAACTACTAAGGAAAGAGAATTTAGAAGGAATAAACTAAATGTCAATGAAAAATGTTCTTATGAACAAATACAAATGCGTCATGTGTTTTCATGGCAACCGAGCACTTTAGACAATAAATAATTCCACAGTATTTTCGGTGATACAATAAAAAAAAAATGTATCAAAAACAGAGCTGAGATATTGCTTTTCCTTTTTAGTATCTTACGTTAGTTATCTCATTTGCATAATCATGATTATTAACGAAAACCTTTACCTAAAAACGAATAATTTAAAAAAATCTTAACCAATAGACAATGACTCTTAAGACTTATCAAAAAAAATTACTTTATTATTCTTTTATTTGTCAATATCTCTATCTAGAAATGGCAGGATGTGTGTGTGTGTGTGTGTGGGGGGTGTAACAAATGCACGGCCGCAATTTTCGACGGATTAGCACCAAAATTTACATGCACATGCTCCAAGTTAGCGGGAAGGCCAAGACCAACTTTGCATTTCCCAACTCCCATCGATAGTGGAAATAATCAATTTTTTCATGCTTCTACGGCAGTTTTCATGTAGTTTGCGGCCATTTTGTACTGGTCAGAGTGAGAGCCAATAGCTGGCTGTCACGAATAGGCAGGAAGATTCTATTGGCCAGCGTGAGAGCCAACAGCTGACTGACACGAATGTTAACTAGCATGCTAGCATGCAAAAAAAAAAAAAGCGATAGCTGCATTCGTCATAAGTGGGAAAAATTTAAATCTGCATGGCACTTTACTCCAATTGGCTCATTCGCTTGCTTAAACTCAACGTTAATTCTGATTTCGCATAACTGGGTTAGGTGTGAAAAAGTATTTGTTGTTAACATTCTTTTTTCATTCGGTTTTTCCAGTTACGAGTCCTTTTTTAAAGGTGATCGTTTTGTGTTCATTTTGTTTAGTTCTTTTTCGTAAGAGATTTAATGTTTAGTATAGAGCTTAGAAAAATTTCGCAGTGTGAGAAGTAAGGCATGTAGCAACATCAGCACGGCAAAGGAAGGGCAAGGAAGGGCAAAAATATTTTAAGTCAAGTGATAGCGATGGCCGTATGAGTCGTACGATTTTTGAATCAAGCACGGGCAACGCCGGGCCATACTGCTAGTTTTCATATATTTGAAAGTTAAGTTTCTTCTTAAAAAATTAAGTAAAACTACTTATCAAAAAATAAATAAATAACATCGCTTTACTGATTTCTGCAAGGAATTTCTGTAAAGGAAGTAAATAGGCCCAAATTTTATTTTTTTATTTTGGAAAAATTTTGACTCGCTTTCGTAGCGTCGGCCATTTTGTTTTGTGATTAGCTCAGTCTATTGCTGTAAGTTTTGCATTTTCTTTGTATAACGTTTTCCCTTTTCTTTGTCTAGCGTTTTCGTTTTATTGTTTATTTTCGTTTTTGTGTTTTCTTTTTTAAATTTATTGTTTCGCCTGTAGACGATCTTTGTTCTTTTATTTTTCGTCTATTTTTATTGTAAATTTTAAATCTGTCTTGCCTTTAGGTGAATCTTGTTTTACTTGTTCTCTTTCGTCATTTGATTTTTGTAAGACCTTTGTGTATATTTATTTTTTCCTTGTTTATATACTTTTTTACTTGCTGTCTCGCTTTCGGGCGAGCTTTGTGTTTTGTCCTTTTTTTTTGTCTGTCACCTGCTGTATTTTGTCTGTTTTATTTTTTCTTGAATTTTAGTTACCCACTGCCGAAGACTGCGTAAAAGCAGAGTAGAGACCTAATCGCTAAGGATTTAATTCTCCGTACAGCGTAAGAAGGCAGAAGAATGACCACAGTAGCAGTATATGAGTTCTCGGCGAGCACCTGGCGACTTTCTTGTCCCAGTGTGGCGAAATTCTGTGTGCTTCCTGTGATAGGCTGACTGCGTTGGCTGTCAGGGCTGATAATAAAAATCGCCCGACCGCAACAGCAACCTCAAATTTTTGGTCGACACAGGCGCACAAATCAGCGTCATACCGTTGAGCAGCTGCAGCAGATTGATGACGACACCTAAAGCTCAACTAAAATTACAAGCTGCCAACGGCACGCCCATTAGTACTTATGGCGAGCGCGTTATGTCCCTCAACATCGGCCTAAGAAGGGAATTTATCTGGACCTTCACAATAGCCGATGTTGAGACACCAATCCTTGGAGCGGACTTCCTAGCACATTTCAACTTGGCAGACGAACTATCTTTATGTACACTCACCGACACGTGCACAAATATACAGCGCCGCGGAGCATCGACCAGACACTATTCTCTCTGGGTACTAACTGCGTTAGTACCCGGAGCGAATGGCTATGAAAATCTTCTCCGGCAATATAAGTCACTACTATCGCCATTCACCTACGCAGAACCTATTAAACACAATGCTACTCATGCGATTAAAACAACTGGACCCCCAGTTCATGCATCACTTCGTCGATTACATCCAACTAAATTAGTGGTAGCTAAGGACGAATTTGAAAATATGCACAAATTGGGCATAATTAGACCATCTTCCTGTCCTAATGCTACACCGCTTCATATGGTCCCAAAGAGCGATGCCGACAATTGGCGTCCGTGCGGGGACTATCGGCTTTTGAACGCCCAGACCGTGCCGGACAAATATCCAATCCCCCATATTAAGGATTTCGCCCGGCCATTAGAAGGCGCAACTGTCTTTACCAAACTGGACCTTAGAAAAGACTTCTACCAGATCCCGATAGAGCCATCCGACATTCCCAAGACAGCCATAACTACCCCTTTTGGCTTGTATGAGTTCACCCGGATGTCTTTCGGTCTGCGCAATGTGTAACAGAGAGAGGTATACACGTACTGACACACCCACAGGAACGCACACACGCAAATATAACTTTTATTGACTGGAAATGGAAACGGTGTTTATATATCAAAGTACAATTTGAGTTAAGATGTGTGTTTACCGATGAGAAACACGATCTCAGAGCCGGAGGCGATGTTTTAAACCTGGGTCACTAGGGCGAGATACTTGGTTTTGTTTAACAGTATTTGTTTAATAGTATTTGTTTTAATTAAAAGGTTGAATCAATGTTTAGATATCCCAAAGTATAATTTTGGTGAAGCGAGAACTCGTGATTGAGATAAGGTAAATAATTGGAGAATAGGTTTACATGTCAAGGGATAGTTTTTGGCACTCGTGGTAGCTGCGTGCCGGGCCGAGGGTCAATTGTGATCAGCTGATCCTTTTTCTATATTAACTCGAGATTTTGCTAAAAAAGCAGAGTCGGGGAAAGAGACGGTAGTCGAGAGAGTCACGGGACTATCGTCGCAGTGAGTCGAGAGATTTGCGGGAGAATTTTGGAGGAGAGAAAGAAGACTGCCCCTTGTTCTGAGAAGTCTGTATGAGACGGGACTACCCCAGGTGATTCAATACGCGTTTATCACACGCAAACCCTCTCCTGTTGGGAATTCGCTGGATGCATTTTGGCTTTTTCTTTTCTCATTTATGTTAAATGTTTTTTTATTCTCCCTGTAACCCCTGTTCTGATGTTATCTTCTTATATAAAAGACGTCAATATCTCCCCCATTGTTGTCTGGCTTCTGCAGATATTATTTCTTGTTTTATTTTGCCACATTCTAAACTTCCTAGCGCCAACTCTCACAGCCGTGTCCACATCCCCAGTCGACCGTGAACGTATGGACAACACCCCGCTTACTGGATCTAAAAACTAACACAGCGTGGGCAGCGAGCAGGACTTGACCAGTAGACCGGTGGAAATAATCTACGGGTACTCAGGGAGCGTACGGCCAGTTACCCCTAAGTTCGGTTCGGACCGAATGGACGCCTCGACCCAAAGAGGAAGACGCCGGAGGTTGAGGGGCTGGGGAGGAAGTGGTAGATTTGGTTGCCATTGACCAGGATTGACCTTGAGTTACCACGGAAAATAAGGCCAGGAACAGCTTTGAAGAAAAGCAAGCCTTAAGTTATACTCAGGAAAAAAAAAAAAAAACGAGAAAAGAAGGAAACACTAGCAAAACAGACTTTGTTTGTTGCATCTAGAAAAGAAAGAACTCTAGTCTGCGGACGATATTAGTAAAAAAAAAAGATAAAATAAAATAAAAAATAAATAAAAAGGAAACAAAACACGGAGCAGCGGACCTCAGGTAAGTCACTTTTTGGTTTCCTCTACTCATTCATTGCACTTAGATCTGCCAGTAATATTGTTGATTTTTGTCGACCTTGTACGCAGTTGAAGCGCCACCAACGTGTGAAATACTTTCCTTTGTTCTGTCGTTGATCTCTCTTCTCGTGGGAAAGTGGCAGTTGATAAGACGCTAGGATGAGCGTAGCAGGATCAGATGCCACAACTGACCTTGGGGACGTGGGAGTCCCCGAAATAACGATACGGTTCATAGGCTGATAGGTAGTATGAAGCTACCGACTTATAAAGGAAACCCTGCGGACCTGCACGAATGGATTCTCTCCATCCAAAAAAAGCAGATGATTTATGGCTTATCAGACCAGGAAATGGTGCTCTTGGCTTACGACGCCGCGGCGGAGCAGGTGTCTAAGTTTATAGGGGCATGGTACAAAGAAAACCCAGCCTCGACATGGACAAAGCTTAAATCCGCTCTGGTGCGGTAATAAGCAAGTGTGCGTACGGCCATTGAGGCAGTCAGGAAATTATTCCGGCTGCAGCAACAGGAAGGAGAGACAAATGAAGAATTGGGAGAAAGAGTCGCGTGGCTAGCAGCATTAGATTTTCCGGAATTGGTGACTCGGGACATTGGCCCTATTCAGGCCTTGTTGGCCGATGTATATGTAGATGCGCTGAGCGACAGGGACCTGAGGGGCGACGTTCTGAAGGGAGGACCGGTCACTCTGGCCGCAGCCATAGAATTGGCTCGGACCAGCGAGCGACACTGGGATAGGATAAGAGGAGGTGTAGGAAGGAACCACCGGGGAGCCAAGGTAATAATAAAAAAGAAGGATCAGGAGCGGATCCAGATTCGGGAACCGAAAGAAGATGTAGAAGAGGACAGGAAGTCTGAGGCTGACCCCAATAGGAAGGCCTGGGATTTGCGTTATGGGTTTTTCAAGCCCACACCGGGCCGATATGGGCTGGTGTGCTGGACTTGCAAGTATAGTGGGCATCGGGTCCGCGACTGTCCGACAAATTATGGAGGCGATCCAAGATCTCGGGGGCCGAACTGTACAACTTGTGGCGAGTTCGGGCACAAGGCTCGATGGTGTACGGCGAATGGTGGACCGTAAACTGGGGATAAAGCGAGTTAATATGCTGGTGCAAAGAGAAAGAAAAGGGTCCGGGCAACGCCAATGGATCCCCCGTGAAAAAGTAAGAGGCAGGGTGGCCCCAATGCAAGTAAGACCTTTGAGATGCTGGACATGTGGTGTGGTCGGGCACCTTTCGCCCAGTTGTAAGGAGCGAAAGTGTTGGCAATGTGGAGGATTGGGTCACCTAAAACGAACCTGTCCTCGCAGGAGAAAGTTAGGCCACGCAAAACAGAACAACCCCAACTCGAATAAAGGGGAGAAACAGGTTACTAGTCCGGGAAAGGAGAGTCATCCGGGCTTTACCCTACCCAAAAGGGCCTCTAGACAGAAATTGGAGCCCCTAGAGAAAGGCGAACTCCTGTTGTCCGCCCACATGTCTCGGTTGTTTAGCAAACGGAAGAAAGGGAGAGAACATGCGGGAAGGAGAAAGGCACAGGTGTACCGTTTGCTGAAGGAAGGACCAGACTTCATCTGTAATGTGTTGCTTGGAGGCAAGAAGGTGAGGGCCCTTGTCGATATGAGAGCTTCAGTGTCGCTAGTTAGCTCCAAGGTTTTTAGACAGTTGGGACTGAAGACGAAGCTTAGTCCTGTCGATCTACTAATAAGTCAGGCTGATAGTAGTAGGATGAGGATAGAGGGTATGACGTGGCTGCCTTTCCAGTTGGCAAGAATCAGATGTAAACTTAAGGCTTATGTGGCACCAGACTTGTGTGGTGAGCTAATTTTGGGGGCGACTGGCTTAGGCAGAATAAGGCACAGATCTGTTTTGACCCCGCCACCCTAACATTGGATGGAGTAGGGATACCATTGGGAGAGGATAATTATGAACAATGGTGGCCCAGACAGATATAAAGCTTCCCCCTAGGACTACTGTGTCTGGGAAGGGCAAGATTGTAACAGAAGGAGTTCTGAACAGTGACCTGTACCAAGTGGTCCCTACTGATAGGTACGATGATAGTGAAAAGGAGATAACCGTATGTGATTCGTTAGTAAAGGGGTCGAGGACTGTTCCCTTACTGTAACTAATGCTGCCAATAATTAAACTATAATAACTATAAATATAATAACTATTAAAATTAAGCAGGGAGAGGAGCTGGCACAGGCGTGCCCAGTGAGAGTAGTCGAGCAGGTGAGAGTATGGAATGAGAATAGGCCTGGGAATAAGATAGGTAGCAAGGAAATAAGGGAGGAGGATATAAACGCTCCTGAACATCATAGGAGGAAATTGAGTGGGTTGCTGAACAGTAATCGGGAGGTAATAGCCATTACTGACAAGGAACTGGGACAAACGGAGACAGTAGAAATGAAGATAGACACGGGTAATCACCCATTTATTAAGTTAAAGCCGTATAGAACCCCAATCCACAAAAGAAAATTAGTAGAGGACGCAGTGAATGAAATGATGGAATCAGGGATAATCGAAAGATCCAAATCTCCCTGGAGTTTTCCCATAGTCATTGTGGAAAAGAAAGATGGAGGGCATAGGTTTTGCGTGAATTTTCGTCAATTAAATGCCATTAGGAAACCGCTGGTAGTGTCCCTTCCCTTGATTGATGATATTCTAGCCCTTTTAGGAAAGTCGAAATGTTTTTCCACCTTAGATTTGAGGTCGGGATATTGGCAAGTGGCTCTTAGCAGAAAGGATCGAGAAAAGACCGCTTTTTCCTATCACATGGGTCTCTTCAGTTTTAGAGTTATGTCGATTGGGTTAGCAAACGCCCCGGGTGTATTTAGTCAGTTGATCTCCATCGTACTGAATGGCACGGAGGCCTTTGCCATGGCATATCTAGATGACATGTTGGTGTTTTCAAGGTCACCAGAGGAACATTTCGAACATCTGCAGGTGTTCGATAGGTTAAAAGAACATGGACTAAAATTAAAATTATCAAAGTGCCAGTTTATGAAAGAAGAGACGAAATACTTAGGGTTTATCATAAATAAAGAAGGGGTAAAGACGGATCTAGACAAGGTAGAGGTTATAAGGGCTATGCCCGCATCGAAGACCGTAAGAGAGATTAGGAGATTTATTTGAGCCATCGGATATTACCGGAGGTTCATACCAGCCTTCAGTCGGCTGGCAGACCCTCTAATAGCTCTAACTAAGAAGCATGCTAGGTTTAAGTGGTCCGAGGATTGTCAGCGTGCGTTCGAAGCTCTGAAGGACCAGCTGACAGCTATACCACTGTTGGCCTAACCAGACCTGAGTAAGCTTATGGTGCTGTACACAGACGCTAGTGATAAGTGCATCGGGGCGGTTCTTACACAACCATCTCCCGACAAGGATGGCCCCGTACCAGGTGTGCCTGAGGAAGTGTCGATTTATTTTTTGTCTCATCGACTCTCCGATACTCAGCAAAGATGGCCAGTAATAGAGAAAGAGGCATTCGCTATCCTGTATGCTGTGCAAAAGTTGGACTATTATTTGAGTGGGGCAGTGTTTAAAACAGACCACAAACCCCTCAAATATTTATTAGAGGCAGAGTGGGCGAATAAGAAGATACAGCAATGGGCGTTGAAACTAAGTGGATATAACTGCAAGATAGAATACTTGGCAGGGAAGGATAATACCTGTGCTGACCTGTTATGGAGGATTCCGAAGCAACTAGAGACGGAATCTCTCAGGTTGTAGCCGGGTGTGGATGATAAGGCATTCCAAATTAATGTGATCAATTCACAGGCACCGAGGGAAGGACTTGGTTGGGAGGATCAGGAAACGAGTGAGACGGAGATTATTTCCGCCTCCCACTGGAGAGACATTATTAGGCAAAAGAGGATAGAGAGATAGCAGCTATCAGATCAAAGGTAGAGGCAAGGGCGTACCTCCAAATATATGGTGCATGATGGAGTGTTGTATTACCTTTCAGGAAGAGATGAGGAAGTAAGTTTAAAAATGGTGATACCTGGGAAGTTGAGAGCCGAAGTTCTAGACCAGAGTCATAGGAAGTTGGAACACATGGGAATTGATAAAACATACGGATTAATAATGAGGAATTATTATTGGCCTAAGTTGTTTAAGGATGTTGTGAACCATGTAGAAAAATGCTTAACATGCCAAGTACAGAGTCGAAGGAGTAGGGAGGCCCCCGTATTAGAAACGGATGTCCCGAATTGCCCATTTCAGAAAGTAAGCATGGACATTTCCGGGCCCTATGAAGAAACTCCTAGAGGTAATCTTTACATAGTGAGTTTTGTGGACTGGCTAACGAATTGGCCTGAGGCATTTGCCATACCGGATAAAAATGCGCAAACGGTGTCAGATATAATACTGAACGAAATATTCCTCAGATATGGGGCCCCCGAACAGTTGGTCTCCGATAATGGATCGGAGAATGTAAATCAGATTATGAGGGAGACGTTGAGGGAATTGAACATACAGCATGTAACCACCTCCCCATATCATCCGCAAAGTAATGTGAAGGTGGAGAGATTTCATAAGACCCTCGCTGATGTGTTAGTAAAACTAGCCGAGGATGATAGAGAGAATTGGGATTTATTCGTAACCCAAGCGTTAGCGGCCCTGAGGTTCTCCATAAACGAGACGACAAAATTTTCCCCTTACTACTTGATATATGGCAGGGATGTAGTCTTACCTATAGACAATCTATTGCGACCTAGAAGGAAGTATTTAGGAGAGGATAATTACCGTATGGTTCTAGAACAACAGCACAAAATGTTTACGCAGGTGAGGTGAATGATTTGAAGAGCCCAGAAGTTACGAAACGATAGAATAAACAAGAGCAGAGCCGAAGTCTCCTTCCAGATCGGGGACCCAGTGTATTATAAAATACACCTGAGAGAAGGTAAATTGGGCCAGAGATGGAGCCCATATTATAGAATAGTAGAGCAGACGGGTCCGGTTTCCTTTGTGATATGGGACCAATTGACCGGGAAGGTAAAGAGGGTGCATGCGAATGATATGAAACTAGTGGAAATAGGGGAATTGGAAGGAGCCGAAACAAGAACTAAACAGAAAAGGCTGAGGAGAACTACGTTAGAGTTGGAGACGGGGAGTGAAAGCGAAGGGAGTGAAGAGATTGACGTTAGCCCAACTACTCTTCGAAGGCTGAGGGAGGTAAAGCGGACACCAGCGGGAAATTCTGAGGAGGCAGGAATTGACCCTAACCTTAGGGAAGAAGAGGAACTGAGTGAATGGGAAAAAGAGGATGAAATTCCGTTAGCACAATTGCAGAGTAAATTGCGGGCTGAAGAAGCGCCTGGTGCTAATGAGGAATTACCACTGAAATTGCGATTAAGTGGGGCGGTGAAGCCCGAGCCCAAAGAGTAAGTGGAATCAGAATGGTTGTGCTGAATGAGTAACGGTCTGGGACTGACCGGGCAATTATCCTCGGTGTTGTGGGTTGTGTGGAAGGGCCCCCATGCTTTCACGGCACTGGTGGTGGTGCGGGTCAGTGCTTGATATATTCTCTCCATATCCTTGCAGACATGGACTAGAGGCGGCTCGCGGTACTGATGATGCTGGTTCTGGTAGTTTATACCTGGGAACACAGTGAGAATACTGTATTTAAGAAGACAAGCGAAGTAGTTATAGCTAGATCAAAGTGGTTGATAACTTTGGTGATAGACCTGCAGACGTATGAGAAGTTACTGGGTCAGTTGAAGATCGAAGTGGACAAACTAAATACAGCCAGGACACAAGTCGCCGGAGAATATTTACAGACTCCGGAATACCACCGTATATTATACCCCTTAGCTCAGGAATCCCTAATGCTTGAGAGTTAATATTTGAAGGGAATAAAGTTGTTACGGACCAGGCAAAGGAGGGCAGTACTACCTATAATGGGAAAGGCATTGAGCGTGATGTTTGGTACAGTCTCCGAAGACGAAGTGAGGGTAATTAAAAGTGGTAAAGCAGAAGCAACAATCTATGGCTCAGTCAGTTAAAGAGAGCGTATCTATACTCAATGTTACTTGGCTGGAATTGGCTAAGAATAGAGGGAGTATCAATTGGTTGATTTCTCACTTACGGGTTTTCAGAAAAAAAATAATAAATGTAACCACGTCTATAACAACCGAATTCCAGTAATTAGAAAGGTTTTTGCAAAGGTATTTTCAGTTGTTGAGTAAGGTACGTCAAACAAGTCATTCTTTAACGGTGTTGTTAGAGCATGTGAGGGCACAATTAGACATGCTGTCGCTGAGACACCTGTCACCGAGTATAATAACTCCGGAACGATTAAGGGGGGCACTGCTAAAGATACAAGCCAAGCTACCCCATCGTCTTTGATTACCTGTAGACCCCACTCAGCAGTTATGGAAGTATTATATCGCCTTGGGATGTGCTACCTTGCTGGAAGATGGTAAATTGCTAGTGCTCGGGCCGGTGCCATTACTGGACAGAGATAGCACCTTTGAAATTTACCAGGTGATAAATCCCCACCTTCCCTATCCAAAGCTAGAGCCGGAGATAAGAGCAGTGGCAAGGTACAAAGTAGAGACGGAATTTATCGCCCTAAATCTGGCCAGAACGAAGTTTATGCTATTGATACAGGGAGAAGCAGAAAAATGCAAGAATGACACCTTAGGTACCTGTGGGTCTGTGAGTCTAATTTATGTGACAGGTAGACACGATCTGTGCATACTAGAATTATTTAAGAAAAATAAGAAGGGAATTAGGGATCATTGTCAGGTTGAGGTATTAGCCAGGATAATGTTGCCTAAAGCCATCGGTGTCTCCGACAGAATTTGGGCGGTGGACACACAAGAAGAGATTGAATTATCCAAGGTGTGTGCGGGGGAGCCCACTACTACAATAAGGGTTACTCCCCCCTTGTTTTTTGTAGAGCTACCCCTCGGCTGTAGAGCTCATTGTCCATCTATCTCCTTACCCCCTACTACCGGGCAGAAGAGACATTTGAAGAGAATGAGGCTTTATTAGATCTAGTAGGAACGAATGCCAGTGGATGGACGGAATTGTGGGAACCCATTATAAGAGAGATTCCTAAGATGTCCCTAGAAAAGATGCCAGCGTTGTTAAAACCAATCGATAAGATTGATCTTGGACGATTGAAGTCAGAGTTAGATAAGATAGGTACGCTGAATTCGGGCTGAAAAGAGAATTTGGTTGCTATAATAACCTGGCTGACTGTTGTGGGAATTATACTAATAATAGTCGTGGCCTTGCTAGTTTGGCGGTGGATGAAGAGATGTACGGTATCGTCGACCGGGCAGAATAAACTGGCACGGGAGTGTAGGAGTGAGGAGGGGATTCCGGTCAGTGCACTTTACCAAGGTGAATCCGACCAGGGTGCATCAGAACACCTAACAGATATTGAGAAAGAATCCATGATTATCGCGGAGGAACTTGAACCATCGAGAGATCCAGCAAAGCCTGTTGTGAAGGCGAGATGAGACAGATCCACGAAATAAAATTGAATTTTTCTTTTTTTTTCCCCCTTTTTTTGCTTGGATATCTCTAGAAAAAAAGAAGAAACGATTGTGATAATTGTTGTGACTATCTTAGAAATGGAAAAAAAGATTTTTTTTTTAATTTATTTATTTTTTTTTTGTTTTGGTTCTTTTAATGTTTTTTTTATTATCATAGTGATGAGACTGAAAAAAAAATTGTGATTATCTTGTGAATATCTTAAAAAAAAAAAAAAAAAAGCATACAAACCAAGGAACTAGCTGAAACGGTTCTCTTACATGAGATTGCCAAACCCGTGAACTTTTACATATGTATCGTAAGGACAATGAAAATGTAAATGGGCATAATGAGCCCTAAGAAGAATTGAGGACTCTACTTTTGCATGCTGGAAATAAGTAGGCCCCAGTCAGAAGCATGTTGGACTGGGTTTTCTTGCATCTTTGGTGACATTAAAACTCATGTGTCATTTATTAGTAAATGACAGATGGGTAAGGGAGGAATTAACAGAGAGAGGTATACACAAACCCACCCACAGGAACGCACACACGCAAATATAACTTTTATTGACTGGAAATGGAAATTTATATATCAAAGTACAATTTGGGTTAAGATGTGTGTTTACCGATAAGAAACACGATCTCAGGGCAGGAGGCGATGTTTTAAACCTGGATCATTAGTAAACAATGGGGATGGGCGAGATACTTGTTTTTTTTAACAGTATTTGTTTTGATTAAAAGGTTGAATCAATGTTTTGATGTCCCAAAGTATAATTTTGGTGAAGGGAGAAGAACTCGTGATTGAGATAAGGTAAATAATTGGAGAATAGGTTTACATGCCAAGGGATAGTTCTTGGCACTCGTGGTAGCTGCGTGCCGGGCCGAGGGTCAATTGTGATCAGCTGATCCTTTTTCTATATTAACTCGAGATTTTGCTAAAAAAGCAGAGTCGGGGAAAGAGACGGTAGTCGAGAGAGTCACGGGACTATCGTCGCAGTGAGTCGAGAGATTTGCGGGAGAATTTTGGAGGAGAGAAAGAAGACTGCCCCTTGTTCTGAGAAGTCTGTATGAGACGGGACTACCCCAGGTGATTCAATACGCGTTTATCACACACAAACCCTCTCTCTGTTGGGAATTCGCTGGATGCATTTTGGCTTAATTCGGCCCAAACGAAATACAGTACCTTCTCCCGTGAACTTTTGGCAGTTTACTTAGCCATCAGACACTATCGGCATATATTGGAGGACGCGACTTCTCAGTTTTTACTGACCACAAACCGCTAACGTCCGACGTAGATGCAAAATCGGAAAAATCATAATCCGCGCGACATCCGTTGCAGCGCAATTCACGTCAGACATCCATTACGTTAGTGGCACCAGTAACACAGTGGCCGATGCTTTATTTCGCACGACCCTTAGCACAATTCAGCCTGCAGCATTAAATTTCGACACCTTGGCAGACGAAAAAATGAACGACGATACTTTACCAGCTGTCCGATCGGATACTTCCCTGAATATTGAGAAACGACCGCTTCCATTCACGGATAGGTCAGTCTATTGCGACACAAGCACGGGTAACCCGCGCCCTTATATACGACCAACTATGCGCCGTCTTCTTTTCGCTCATTTTCCCTCTCAAGTTTACCCAGGAGGCAAGGCAACGTTGATAGATTTATCTGGCCTGGTATGGCAACTGACATAAAACAACAAAAGTTGGCAGACACACTAGAGCACCGGCGTCAACCTTCCCCAATCCAGACGGACGCTTTACCCACTTGCACGCAGACTTAGTTGGTCCGTTAGAACGCGTGAACGGTTTCGAATACATTCTGACCATCATCGACCGTTTCACGCGCTGGCCAGTCGCCATTCCTCTCGAGTCAATCACAGCTGAATCAGTCGCCAATGCCATTTTCACACATTGGATCACTATTTTCGGGTGCCCTTCGGTAATTACCACCGATAGGTGCCCACAATTTCAATCTAAACTATTCAGTGTCTGGCAGAGGTGCTATGCATTTAGCGTCGGTGTGGTGCCCGAGAAAATTGACACTGAGCGCCCCGAAAACGCACTTGTCCAGGTTCAACTTCAGGCCATAGTGCGAGAGTCGCTGGAAAAAATCTCGCAAGTGTTACCTGTGAGAGCCGGCGTCTTTACTGGCCACTAAGATGTCGTCGATGTAAGCCTATACCTGCGGTAGTCCGCGCAGGACTTAATCTATGAGCCGTTGGAAGGTCTGGGCAGCGTTACGTAGACCGAATGGCATTTTTAGAAACTCATATAGGCCAAACGGTATTGTGACTGCCGTCTTAAGGACGTTTTCCGCAGCGATGGGGATCTGATAGTATGACTTTGTCAGGTCGATTTTCGAAAAGATGCGAGCACTCTCTAGTCCGGACGCAAAATCATGGATATGAGGTAGAGGGTAGCGGTCTGGTTCGGTCGATGCGTTTAATTTTCGGTCGTCGAGGCATACCCGATATTCCTTGCCACCAGGTTTAGGTACTAAGTGCAGTGGCGAGGCGTAAGGGCTATCGGAAGGACGAATGATGCCGTCGCTCAGCATTTTGTCAAATTGTTCCCTGGCATACGCCAGTTTGTGTGGTGCGAGTCGTCGCGAGTGGGACCTCTAGTTCTGATATGGTGCTGAGTTTGGTGGTCACCTCAAGCAGTGGCTTGGAGTGGCAGCGTTATATCTGTGAACTGCGTCAGGAGATCTAAGTACTCGCGACCATGGCATGTTGCGACGCTGATCCCTGTGGAGCTTCGACGTGTAGGCGTACCTAAGACACGGAAATTCGTAGTTGTGTCGGATAGGGTTCATATGGACCGCTAGTGCGTAATCCGCGCCGAGGATGGGTATCTTCACGTTAGACACGGTGAATATCCAAGTGAAATCACGTCGCACGCCGATGTTCAGAGTGAGGGTCCTTTCTCCGTACGTGTTTATCGCGGAACCATTCGCAGCTCGTAGTTTGAACAGGGTGGGCTTAGCGGTGTAATCGTTCTGATAGGGTACCACAGTGATGACTGTACCTGTGTCTACTAGGAATTTCAGTTTGTTCCGGCGATCCCAAACATAGAATAGAAGACATTGCGTGTTGTCACCGGATGAGTTAGTCGTCGTTACCCTCCGGTTTACTCATTTCCCTGGGCCGACGGGTGTGTACAGGGAGGTCTGCAGTTTCTGGCTCCATCGCCAAATGTGCGATGAAACCAGCAAATGACCTGGTCGCTTCGCCGTTCTCGGCTGGAGGTTCGTCTCCGTTGTTGTCGAGATGGGGTCGGTTTCCTTGTCCGTGGGCCCAGGGAGATCTGGATTTCTCGTATTTGTCTTTGCAGGTCGGCCAACGCCCATTCTGTCTCACTCCGCTCTCTAGCCTTCGGGTTTTGCTGTCTCGGAGGTGTGAACTGCGTTAACGCCGTGGTCAAACCGCAAAAACCAGGTTGGCGGATTTTGCCAGTTCATCCAGAGGCGTGGCTCTCGTCATTGGGGCGATAATCTGAGTGACTGATTTGGGCAAACGGTCCAGCCATAAGTCACGAAGAACCTTCTCGGACACATTGTGCTTTCTCAGCTGGTTCCTCATATACCTGAGGTATGCGTCTTGTCACCTCTGGTGACGTTTCGTAGGATCTTTTGAATCATGTCCTCCTCGGAATGCCCAGTACGCTTGAGGATCGCTTCCTTTCAGTAATTGTACGGTTTGTGTTCGCGCAAATCGGAGAGGACATCAGAAATTTTGTCCATCATATCTGATAGAAGTTTCTGCATCACGTTTGCAAATCTAGCTCGCTGTGAAGTGATTCGTAACATGGAAAAAATCGATTCTACCTGCAAGAACCAGTTCTTTGCATTATGGTCATGTCTGGAGAATCACTCTTGACCGACTCCATCATCGCTTAGCTGTCTGATAAGAATGTCGCCCCCGCAAGCTTTTAGAAGAAAGGTGTGAACAGCCAAGACAATGAGGGGACAAAGGCAGAGGTTTAAAAAACAATAAACGTCGATTTTATTTATACAAAATGTACAAGAGTGTACTGATGGAGAAATATGTTTGCAGCAGTGTCGGGTCCGGTATGATTAGTTTCCTTCAGGGGAAGTTGATTCGGTTGTATCGGCGAAACGAGTGTAGAGTTGATCGGCGGCGGTAGCTGGTCGACTGCCGGATGGGAGAATTGTCGGCGACAGCAGCTAGTTGATTGATGACTAACGAAGATTCGTCGGGTCGGTTAGGACGAGTCCCTAAACAGGGCCGAGTCGGTGTAGTGATACGACTTTCAGGGCGGATCAACCACGTAGGCGGAGTCGCGCCGAAGTGTAGCACTTGACGAAGGCGAAGTACTTAAACATGGCCGAGTCAGAATAGTGATACGACTTCCAGGGCGGATCAACCACGTAGGCGGGGTCGCGCCGAAGTGTAGCACTTGACGAAGGCGACGTCCCTAAACAGGGCCGAGTCAGAATAGTGATGCGACTTCCAGGGCGGATCAGCCGCGGAGGCGGGATTGCGCCGAAGTTTTAGCACGTGACGAAGCTGGAGTCAGAGAGGAAATACGTCTTCAAGGGCGTATCGACAGCGGAAACGGGATCACGCCGCAGTGTATTCTCTTGACGAAGCCCTGGAAGCTCACAAAGATAACGTACTATACTTTGATTCAGGCCCCCAGGCCGATCAGCTTGTATTTATTGTACAAAAGTACAAATATGCCACAAGGGCAGAATTGGAATGGAGGGGGAGGCTGATCTTCAACTGGCTTACTTCTAACTTAGCTAGCCTCATTTACTGACCCACTAGTCCAAATATTGTTCCTTTCACCAAAACATCTCATCCACACAACACTGCCATAAACATACACCACAATACCACACCCACTCAAGGAAATTCTACTTAATCCCCATAGCTTTTTGTAGGGGGGAGGGGAGTAATAAACAATGAATCCCCAATGTTCATGATATAAGATTATTTACACAAAGGTTGGGTTTGGACGAAAAAAGGACTAACAATATGTGGAACGATTTGTTCAAGTACTCTCTGTCTAGAGGGAGTAGAAAACTGTAGATATAAAATTACTCCCCATATTGTTCAATGTTTAGGAAGCACCGCCTAATCCGATGCTCACGAGGTACAGTTTTGGACACGACCATATTGGACCCGTCATCCAGTTTCTCACATGCTGCTGGACTTAAATCCTCGAGATCAGGGATTGTAAAGGTCAAGGTCGTTTTTTTAAGGAGCGGCTAATGGCGGCCGCGACAAGGACAAATATTATTTGGAGATATATGTCATCAAATTTGTAAAGGGAGAGAACTTATTGTATAGAAAAACGCCTGTAAAAATGAATTTAGTGAAACGTTTAGACAAAATAAAACATGGAACTTTATTTGACGACGGAGGGTGTATGAACAAAGACCCAGTGAAAATAATTCTGAAAAAGACGCTTTAGCCTACTGTGCAACAACATTTAGGAAAGTACCATTCCCTACTTTACCAAAGGTGATGAAAGAATTGAATAGACTGAAGTCTATTCAAGTCTTTCATCACCGAAGGAATTATTGTATAGGTTACAGAAACAACTGATTGGTGTGAGCCTATACTACCTGTAATAAAAAGAAACAGGAAAGACCGAATATGTGTAGATTTGAAGAAGCTGAATCTAGCAGTGAAAATGGGACATTACATGTTACCAAATTTAGATGAAAACCAATTTCGACGAAACGGGAGCTAGTTTTTTTTTATTATTATTAATTGGATGCTACCATCAGATTCTACCAAATTCCGTTAAGTAAAGTAATCTGTCTACTCACGACTTTCATTACCACTTTTGGGAGATATTACTTCAAAAGATTACCTTTTGGTAGAACATCAGCTCCGGAAATCTTTGAACGAAAGGCATCGGATGTGTTGAGAAATATTCAAGGAGTCGAAACAATTATCGATGATGTTCTCATCTACGGTAGGACTATAGAAGAACACGACGAAAAAAAGTGTGATTTCAAAAGGCACAACTAGAATATTTTGGACACAATTTCTGGAGATCCGTCTCCAGAAATTGTGTCCAAAATATTCTATTCAACCTAGCAAGGAAAAACTAAAAGTCTTTCGGGGGGGGGGGTAGATGCCTGTGCCGCAGCCGCCATTTGCCGCTCCTTTGAAAAACGACATTGACCTTTACAACCCCTTATCTCGCAGATTTATGTTCAGCAGCGTGCGAGTAACAGGACAACTGGCCCTATATGGTTGAATCCAAAACCGCATTTTGAGGGCATCGGATTAGGCAGTGCTACCCAAACATCGAACAACATGAGGAGTAATTTTATATCTACGGTTTTCTACTTCCTCTAGCCAGAGAGTACTTGAACAAATCGTTCCACATATAATTAGCCCCTTTTTTCCGACACAGCCCAAGCTGCTCCGCCCGGATCCGATTTTGACTGTCGTGTTCAACAACTGGTCCCGGCAGGAATCCGTCCCCAGCCGGTTCTCCAGGGGTGTGATCACGCTGTTCAGAAAGGGCAAGGATGTTGGGGGCAATTAAATGATTACAGGCCCATAACTCGGCTAAACACAGAGTTAAAGATTTTGGCCAAGATCCTGCAGTCAGTTGCCGAGTCTCTGTTGGGTCCTGAGCAGACTTGTTCTGTGAGGGGCCGAACAATTCAGAGGAACCTGCGTCTGATCCACACGATTATAGAGGGTGTAAAATACGACGATGAGGCCGCGCTGATCAATTTAGATCAGTCCAAGGCATTTGATGGGGTTGACCATCACTACCTTGCGGCTGTCCTGCAGGCCGCCAGATTCGCACTCGACTTCTGCCGCTGGATTAGCCTCCTGTATCGCTCCCCCAGTGCTGTGGTACAGTTAAACGGGAAGCTGTCGGGCGCTTTTGCGCTATCTAAGTCGGTTCGTCTGGGTTGTCCACTGTCGCCCCTACTTTATGCTTTGGCGTTGGAGCTTCTGCTTCGCCGACTGAGGGACGGGGCGTGCAGTACGGCCCTACGCGGAATTTCCATTCCTGGAGGGGCTCGAGTCAGGGTTTCCGCGTACGCCAATGACGTATCTACTTTTGTGTCGTCCCGCAGCGACATTAAGGTGGTACTGAAGGCGCTAGAAAAGGTGACAGGATTAACTGCGACAAGTCGTCCGGCTTGCGGTTAGGTGCCTGGAAGGGGGTCGATCTTCAGGGGCCCTTCTGGGGACGGACGGTCCTGTCCGCATTCTTGGAGTGTGGTTTGGATCCGACTTCCAGCTGGAGACAAATTGGTATGAGCAAAAGTCGACGCGGCCGGTCAGACTTGGCGTCGACGGAGGTTGTCCGTGAAGGGCATGGCGGAGGCGTGTGCCACATACGTTGTCCCGATTGTCCTTTATCGATTGTCCATACTTCCTCTCTGTAAGGATCATAGGAAGCCGCTCGAGCGCTCACTATCCTCCATTTTGTGGAGGGAACGCAAGCATCAGGTCAACAAGAGAAGCCTGTGCACAACGATCGTGTCATGGGGGAGGGTCTGGGAATGCCACACTTGGTGAGTCACAAACTCGCCTTGAGGTTGGCTTTCCTACGCCACGCATTGACAGGTGATTCGATTGTGGCGAGGATTGTCAAGGACGCATCTCCTTTCCTTACTATCAGTCTCCCCATCTCGGGGGTTTCGGATTTCCTTCGCGAGTGTCGGTAAGCCTTGACGATCATTCCTCGGTCCAGTGACATTTTACGACCTAGGAGGTCTTCTATCGGTATTTAGTGGAGGGAGCCGCGAAGGATCCTCTACGAAGCGGCTCAACTTGTCGGAGGAGGAGTTTCGCTCTTTTGGTCTTGGGCGCCAGCGACGGATTATCTCAGTAACTCTGAGTTTTTCCTTACCTGGCGATTGGCTCGGAATCGGCTGCCTCTCAATAACATGCTCTTCATATGGGGCTTCGCGGAATTTCCAGACTGTGAACGGTGTGACCTTGGTTTAGAAGAATCGGCTTTGCAGGCCTTCAACCATTGTCCCCAGGCCCGTCCCTTATAGGACCATGTCGGAGAGTTGACGGCTCGTCCCGCTCCCGAACAGCTCGTGCTCATTGATCGCGCACACGCGTGTGACAATGTGTCGTCCCCGTATTCTGGGGTGAAACGAAGGGTGTTTCTGGCGTTGCTGGTCAAGGCCCGAATGGTGATTTGGACGACGCAACAGGAGGAAATCTTGAGAGGCAATCGTCTTTCTCATCAGGATCTAATCCGATTCTTTGAGCACCAGCTCAAGATGAAGATTAGAACTGATAGAAAACGCTTGCATTCGACAGTCTTCAGCGAAAGGTAGGTAACTGAGGCGAGCTTGGTTCGTGTGAACGGAGCTAACCTTGATTTTCTCTTTTAGGTCAACTTACGTCACATCGGGCTGGTTTCCTGTGATGCCCTCCCCTTGGTTAGGTTAGACAAGCTTTTGTGTACCTAGTTAATGGGAGTAAATATTGTTCCTGGCCTGTTCCCGGTTATGATTGAGATTGCCAACCTCCCCAGTTTGTTTTTCCCCCCATCATTTCATCTCGACTGGGTCAGCTTTATATATTTCCAATATTTGTATATATTTTCTCCATTCCCTCTCCCTTATATTTTCCCATGGCCGTATAATTTTTTATTCTTCTCCCACTCCCTTAGCGATAGAGCCTCTTGATTTTGTCCAATTGTCAAAATACAGCGGCCTCTCTTTGTTTTATTTTTGAGAGCTGGACGAGTCCTACTATCAATTATGTTTAGTTTGCTTTGTGTTGATATTTAGTTTTTTTTTTGGTTGGGGGGTCATCCCCTCCCTTCTCATTTTAAACCATTAGATTTTTATGTATGAAGTATTTATTATCATCAGATTTTTATGTCATGGTGCATTTTGTAGCTCCCCCTGAGAGGATGCGACATTGTGGTGCATGGGGGAGTGAGTGGAGACGGGTGGGGTTATGTGGTGAATGCGCGGGTTGTGGTGAGTCATTTTAAAGCTGTCGTGAATCGGATTAGCTAGGTATAAGATAGTCAGTGAAGACCAGCCTCAACCCATTTCCCTTTTTCGGCCTTGTGCCTCAATTGTATTTCTTAATACAATAAATATCGTGTCACTTGTAATGACTACTACAATTGTGCGTATATCAACTTCATAACAAAATGGCGTCGCCGAACGAAACTATGTTGGATTTGGAAAACCCTGAAGAGGTCATTATGTGGTTAAAGGGCTTTCAGGCAATGACCAGAATGAAGAAATTAGCAGATGACCAGAAGCAGAAACAAATCACGGATTTATTTATGGACACTGCGGGGTGTAAAGCCATTAAGCAAGTATCCTTAATGATTTACAGGGAGGAGATTGAAACTTTAAAGACATTAAGGACATAATTTTAAAGTATATCCAACCAAAAAAAAAAGATTGGTCATTGCTGAAGGAACCAAATATCTAGCATTAAGACAAGAGTCTGGGAACCTATTAGGAAATATCACACTAGACTAAAAGATACTAGTAGGTTTTGTGACTTTAATGAACTTGGACAAAAAGAAATGACAACAGAGGAGGAATTGATTCAGCTTCGACTGGTGGAAGGACTATACTATACTACGTAAAAACTTAAAGCTTTGGAGAGGTTGCAATCCAATAATATGAATTTGGAAGCGTGTATTGAATTTATACAGCAGGACGAGTTGACTGAAAAATATAATATAAAAAAAAACAAGAAGAAATGATGGAAATATGTGCCATTAAGTAAAAAACAAAATTAAAATATCCCGCAAGGGGAAAGATATGTGATTATTGTAGAAAAAAAGAATCATTTTAAAGCTGTGTGTAAATGGCAAAGCAACAATGTAAAAAATGTGGAAATAGTGCAGGACGGAAGAAAAAAAATCAAACTGATGTTTGTGCGATAGAAAAGAAAAACAAAAGGAATACGTTCAAGAGTATAAAGTTGAATAGTATAAATTTAAAGATGCAAGTCGACTAAAGACTAACTCTCATACCTAGAAATGTTTGGAAAAAATTAATGAGACCGAAGTTAAGAAGAAGCCCCGCAACAATTCCATGGAACCTATATCAAAACGTTAGCTTCCTTTCAAGGGACAGTTGAAACAGCAAAGAGATTTGAAACAATCATCATCATAGTAGTGGATTGTATAAAAAGTCATGGCCTAATAGGTACTGACTTAGTAAGTGTTGATAATACACAATTACTGAATGCGGTCAATGTTAGAAGTTTTGAAACAGGAAAATTAAAAAATTATAAAGCAAGCATTAAGCTAAAAAATAAAGTTACGCCGTCATATTTTCAAAGTCGTAGGTTTCCCATATATATAAAACCGCTGGTGATTGAGAAGCTGAACAAAATGGCAGAAGAAGGAATACTTCAATATGTTGAACCGGGAAGCAGTAAATGGGCATCCTTTATTGTCGTCGTAAGGAAACCTAGTGGTGATTTTAGGGTCTAAGGTAGGTGAGAATCACAAAATTTGTTCAGATTCATATCCTATTCCAAATGTAGAAAACATATTGCATTCCTTTGCAGGAATGAAATATTTTGCGAAAATCGATTTAAAGAATGCATACAACCAAATCCAAATAGTTTCCATATAGTTTATTGTCGTAATTTCTTTGAATTCTCAAAGAAATTACGACAATAAACTCGCCCATAGGCTTATTGAGGTGGACTCGCTTACCATTTGGTGTTAAGACAGCCAGTTCGATTTTCAGAGAGCCATGGAAAATCTACTAGAAGGAAAAGTAAAAAATATAATAAGATACCAGGATGATATTGGCTTAGACGCCCGTACTGAAGAAGAATTAAAACAGAAAACTAAAATGGTAATGAGTATACTCAGAAATGCAGGAATGACTTTAAACGAGAATAAATGTATATTCAAGTCCAAAAAATTAACGTTTTGTGGATATCGAATTTCAGAGGCGGGTACTTCACCGGATTCAAAGTCAACTTTGAATCCGGTGAAGTACAGAAAATATCGAATGTTTCGCTTCCAAGTAATAAAAAAGAGTTGGGATCATTTCTTGGCTAATTTTTATAACAAGTTCTTATCAAAATATTCAGAAAGACTTGAGCCCTTTGCTGATTTACGAAAAAAATAAGGAATTTCAGTGGACTAATACTCACCAAAAAGCCTTTGTTAAATTGAAGTTAGCATTATCCAAGAAACCGGTTGTCAATATTTTTTACCCTAAAAAAGAAGTTACGTTAACAACAGATGCGACTGGACAGTCTGTATCAGCAATTTTGCCACAGGAAGGACGCCCGGTGATGTATCTTTCCAGGAAGTTAACGCCAACCGAAAAGAACTATTCAAATATTGAAGAGGAAGCGTTGGCTATAGTATGGAGCATGACCAGAGCAAGAGATTTTTTGTTAGGAAAAAAGTTTTTGCTCAGATTGTATCATAAACCGCTAGAATTTATATTCCATTCCAGAAAAGAATTGCCGAAGATCACATTGTCAAGGATACTAAGATGGGCAATGAAGTTGATGGCCTTTGACTACGAAATAGAACATGTAAAAGGAAACACGATCCCACACGTAGATGCACTATCACGACTACAGTTTGAGGAGGGACAACACAAGAAAAATGACAAAGTGGAAGATGGAATTTTACAGTGGGTGGAGACCGATTAATAGACTCGTGATGAAGACTCTACAAAATCTAGTATTGAATATGATCATAGAGAGAATATGGAACAACAAATGGAGTAATTGTACTAAAGCGGAAAGACCGTACAAAGAGATCAGACATCAATTTACAATAGAAAATGGCGTAGTTTGCAACGGAGATCTGGTGGTACCACCAGAAAATTGTAGAAGACAAAAACGTGGAGATGTACGTAATAGATGTCGTAAATGTGCGGAGATAAAAGATTTTCGACAAAGCAAGACACATTCGTGGCCAAAGGAAACTGAACCATGGTCCAGGGTTCACATGGACCATGCACATATGAAATGTATAGGATTGTGTCTGATATTGGTGGATGCGTTTTCGGCATGGCTCGAAGTTTTTAAGGTTCAGGATAGAAAATCAGATACAGTACAACACATTTTACGAATAGTCTTTGCCAGGAATGGCGTACCAAGGACATTGGTAACAGATAATGCTCCAGAGTTTTGCGATGAAAACTTTTGTTCATGGTTAAGAAACATTGGATGCATACCGTATAAAACCCGTCCTTATCAAATGGAATAGCGGAGCGAATGTTGCAAAACCATAAAAATGGGATTAAAAGCCTTCTCCCCACATCATGAAAGAATCTAAAATGTTCTACCAAGACTGTTATTAAGTTATCGGACAATACCTCATGCCGGAAGATTACAAAGTCCATCCGCGTTAATGGGAAGACAGATCTGAGCACCATTAACAATGTCATACTCAATGAATGAGAAGATATGGTACAAGAGAAACGGAGAAGAGGAGCCAGAAAAAGTAAGATTTGTAATGCAGAATACAGCGTTGATTTCCAAGAATGGTAGAAGTCTATTGGTGTATGCTGACCAGCTAGGATTGTGCCAAACTATGAAGACTCAGAAACTGAAGATACTGTGGAGTTAAATGAAGATAGAGAACAAGATAATAGATCAGAAGAGATAATGAGTGCTCAAGGGTTTTCTAAGGAATCAGAGAATGAGACATGGGAGATTGAAGAAGAAAGAAGTAGATCGACATCTCCTATAATGAGAAATCACCTTGAAACCAGTGAAAGAAGGAGGGTATGTAGGATAAGCAATAGGTCAACTCGGGGAATTAAACCTAAAAGGTCCCGGGAGGTGTAGTGGGATTGGTTGGGCTAATACTAATTAGCATAACCATACCACTATATAGGCAGAACTTGAGATAAACTGTGGGAGAGTGTCACTTGTGAAGACTCCTACTGTTGTATGTATATCAACTTCATAACAATTGATATGTTACACAAAATCAGTATTGTATAAACAGGTCTTAAACAGATAGGATGATATGTGTAGAATATAAACCAGAAATGTTGATACACATACAGTAAATTCCCATAACTGTTGAGCAAAGAATATGCCGAATCAGTTGACATGCACAGAAGGCAACTGGAGCAGTTGATTAAATGGTGTACGCCAATGACGATTGCGGGGCGTAGAAAATGCCGCTCTGCTCCGGAGAAGAATGGTCTACGTCGAGGACGATTGCTTTGCGTATAAGGTGCTGATGAACTCAGGATAAGAATGGTATACGACAGGAATGATTGCTATGCGTAGAAAATGCCGGAAGACAGCAGGTAACGGGGTCGCTGACAAACTCAGGACAAGTGGTCGTGCGCTGAGGAGGCGGAAACCGTTAACAAGCGCAGAAGAATACCAGAAAGAGCCCCTGCAGTCAGTAGGGAAGTACTTAAATTTGTCCTTAAAAGGACAAATGGTAATCGCATACCATGTAATAAGGGAAAAAACGGAGTCTTAGTCCTGAAAAGGATTCTCACTGCGCGCGTGTAGAACATTCCCTGCGACAATAGACAAACAGACTGCGGACGGCATATGCATTCGACTGAAATGGCAGGACCTCATGGGGTCGACCATTGCACAGGATCACGCAGAAAACCGACATTCTACTGGTTAGAGACAATCTACTGCTAAAGGCACGCCCGAAAATAAATAGGATATCGCGGATATGGGAAGAGGCATTATATAGTTCGGAAGAACAGGTGCATTATACAACCCAAAGTTCTCTCGCCAGCTAACAGTGCACAACTGCACCAGCAGGATCACCGTATAGAGAGAAAACCCATACTCGGTATTTACCCGAGACCTCGCCAAAAGGCGGGGCGGAGCACCAGGCCGGTTTTTAACGTGGGGCTTTCCCAGCGGGTACGCTCGGGTAACAATTCCCCGGAGACCCCGCATACACGGGATCGGGCAGCTGTCTACCTCCCCTTCGGCATAGCATCGTGTGGATTCCTCTCTGCTCGGAAGGAGAGCGATCGAAAAGACAGGAGAAAACCTATCCTCGGTATACCTTTGACTCCCGACTCGGGCCACTGGTCAAAACTGGTCTTAGCTAGTCATAGCCGGTTAGGTACCACTGCTCTAGAACAGATGTTACGGAACAAGTCCGAGAATTCTGACCAAGGATAGACAGCCACCGGCACGGAACACATGCTAAAACAGCAGGATCTCCTCCGACGGGTAAAAAAGGTAATACTATGGTATTTACCTTTGACTCTCCACTGAGTCAGAATGTCAGTTTGTTTTAACATGGCTACCCGCATGTCTCCACCCAGGCCACTGGTCAAAATTGGTCTTAGGCAATCATAGCTTGTCTAAGCTAGTCATAGCCGTTCATACCACCGCTACGGAACAGATGTTACAGTACAAATTGGAGGATTCTCTCCAGCTGGCGGCGAAGAGACAGCCACCGACACGGAACAGATACTACAACAGCAACATCTCCTCAGACAGGAAAAGCTATCTTCTGGTATTTACCATTGACTCCCCACTGTGTCAAGATGCGACACAAGGTCATTTTGTTTTAACCAGTCATACCACTGTTACGGAACAGATGTCTTCAAGCCATAGCCGGTCTTAGCTAGTAATAACTGGTCATACCACCGCTACGTAACAGATGTTATGGAAGAAATCCGAGTATTCTGTCCAGCGGGGAAAGGACAGCCACCGGCACGGAATAAATACTGCAACAGCATCATTATTTGGCGTGTCTGTTCGGCCTTTTATTTTCTTACGTAAATTAAACTGCACTGTACCACATAGTCACAGTGTAATTTTAGTTCGAAGTCAAAGTAACGAACAGATTTAAACCATTATTTAATATCTAAATCAATCAGACCCTTCCGAATCGATCTGGGCCGATTGCAAGTGAGGAAAGTAATCGTTTCTACGTATATGAAATAAATGAAAAAATAGAAACTGGGTCGGTAATTAACCAGAAGTTTAATCCTATCTACTACACTCGGTCGAAGGAAAAGCTTGTCGGAGTTAGCTCCTCCTTAATTCCCTAATTGTTCACTAGTGGACGCTCTCCCTACACTATAAATACTGGGAAACTTATTGCCTCGTTCTCTTTTCTACTTTGCATTTCAGCGGATACATTTAAAAATGTGATCTCTCGCAAAGATCCGCATTTTCGTCCACTCGTGGGAAAACGTCATGAAACACACATACACGTACGTACGAACATTCACCAAAATACACACTCGTTACGTTCACACACAAACACAAATGTTAATGTCTATGTCCATTGTAAATCTGGTTTAATACATATACTTGATATATATATATATATATATATATATATATATATATATATATATATATATATATATATCGGTCTTGTTTGTTTTCTTTACATCTTCGGTCGGACTCAACTTGAGTCCACCATATTCTTGTAGTTGGAGCTTTTAGCAGGAATAAACAGCACGTGTCCCTAATTCAACAACACTCAAACCCACACGGTCCTCTACAAGCTCTTATGATTCAAGATCCCTTTTTAATCGACCTACCGAGATAATTCTGAAATATGTTACACTTGGATGTCTGACAGTGTCGACTTTATGAAGAAATAATAAAGAAATGTGTCTTTAACTGTTTTTAAAAAATGTGCCAAAATGTAAATGAAAGGAAGCGGATCGGTGGGTTGTTTACGTTTTACGACGACCGATAAAGTTTAAAGTGCTTAATTAAGATTATAATTAATAATTGAAGCTACCATTCGTCGAAATTGAATATTTACTACATAAAATTCACATTAAAATCAATATCTGTTGGTTATTTATTGATGTACGGTCAATTTTAATAGACGTACACGTGCGTTTGGCCATTTAATTACGTGTTGTGTAGTAAAGTAGTAAATAGTTACCATTTAATTTTACGCACAAACTAACGAACAGATTTAATTGAGTTTTTTAATATTTAAATCAATCCTACGCTAGGCAATTGATCTGCCGTAGAAAATCCATACCAGTCTCTTATTTATTGATTTATTAAGAAATATACACCTGCGTGTTCAGCCTTCTGCTGAGTCCTGACTCTGAAAGTATTTCTTAATGATTTATTAAGAAATACTTTCAAATAAGAGACTGAGCGCTACCCAATTGAATTTTATGTAGTAAATTTAAGTTATGTTCAGCCTTTTATTTGCTTAAAAACCCGGCTCAATAGTAATGCTTCTTCTCAACATTTCTATTCAGAATATATTCTGCAATGATACAGGATTGGAAATTGTGACTATGCATCAACATTCAATTGAGGCTTCGTTGATCAGTGGCTCATTTATTGGCAGACGTGTCATTCCCAGGATAAAGCTGGCTCCTAGCGAGACCCTAACCCTTGCCATTCCCTTTAGAGAAAGCTCAGTGTCTTGTCTGTTTGTCATATGTCATGACTATATCAACAAGTTACAGAGACAGACATTTGAGAAGGTGGGACTGTTCTTATCTCAGCCAGTGTTCAGTCACACAGGCAGTTGTATGTGGCATTCTCAAGAGCTCGCAAACCATCAGATGTAAGAATTAAGGTGGACACAGACAAGGAAAGAGAAGAGGACGAACTGTTTCTAAGAACATTGTCTGTGGAGAAGTGCTGACTTGAAGGAGTCATTCTCTCGCCTCCAACAAGGGTTATTCCCTCAAATCCAACAGAGGCAACATAATGGATCGAACAGCTCTGTAGAACAAACACCCAACACCGTGACATTATGTGGACCATTTGTTATAATGCAACTGGGTTTAAAACTGTGCAGTACGGAAGAGGGCAAGAGTCTCACTAACTGTGTTTGAACTCAAGTTTGTTATTGTTCTATCACAAGCTGCTTCACATTTTCATTTTAGTTTCCCTAAGCAAGGACAATAAAATTTCGTCTCTGCCTACATCAGGACAAATATTAACAAGATAACTAGAACCACTTTTTTATTATTATACTTTGATAATTTGATTGTCATTTTGTAAAGGTTTTCGTTAATAATCATGATTATGCAAATGAGATAACTAACGTAAGATACTTAAAAGGAAAAGCAATATATCAGCTCTGTTTTGATACAGTTTTTTTTATTCTATCACTGAAAATACTGTGTAATTATCGTCTGCATGTCTTTATTGTCTAAAGTGCACGGTTGCCATGAAAATAGTTAAATTACACATAGCGCATTTGTATTTGCTCATGAGAACATTTTTCATTGTCATCTAGATAATCTGGTACCCATAAAAATATTCTATTGCTATACCGAGGCTAAAGTAATCTCTCCGCAAGTAAGATGATTTCAGAATTATAGATACAACCAGACTCTGAATTATACATGCAACTTTAATCCAAATGAGCATATACCTGGCCCTTAACTTTAACAGAAATAAAAAAAAATAACGGGACTTCAAATACATTTTAAGCTGAGTTCGAATTCCAGTCGAGTTCGTTACATTCACTTATGCGCGAATATCCTTAGGTAAAAGTATGGATCCATCTCTCTCCCCACTCAACTATGGGTTAAATAGTAGTTAAATATTCAGTCTTGGTTGGTAACCAGTCTAGGAGCAGGGCAAAAACCGTATGTAGTCCTAGTGAAGTACATACTATACAACTAAGGAAAGGATCGTGGAGTTCACAATAATCAATTCTGTTTTTAAGATTATATAATATGTTTTCAAGCATATTCTGTGTGTGCTATCTTCCAATAGCTCTAGCTCTTCTTGACCTTTTCTAGTGCTTGTGGCCGGTTTCATTAATTTGTAAAGTTTTCGGTTTTATTTCAAGGAACGAATAATCGCTCTTATAAGCGCTTAAACGAGTTTAGGGTAGTGTACGCAGATATTTTTTCATTTCCTTCTGTTTTCCTAATTCTGCGAGCAGCTTCAAAATAGACCCAGTTGAAAATAATGTTCCAAAACTGCCAAAATATCAATATTTAAATCCTCCATTATAACATCTGAAAGAAGAGGTTCAGTTAAATAGTATATAGATATTGTATATACAATAATAATACTTATAATATAGTGAAGTCATAGATAATTTTTACATGTGTACATGAAACAAATTTTGGAGTAATTACCTGTAAAAAATGAAAATACTTTTGACACACCCTCGTACATACTTGACGCAAGTTCCTTTACATACTAATGTCGATTGATATCTTTAGTTAGAACTAATACTCATTTCGTGTTGCTTTGTCTATGGAGAACTTTTGGAGATGCGGATGATTGAAAGGGACAAATTGGTTTGGTTGATGATTTGAAGTATGATTTCCCTATTGCTGTTCCAATAAATAAAAATGAGATAAACACAAAATATAGAAAATATATTTTAATTCTCGCTTTATTTGAACAAAAATTCACTTCAAAACAACGGACTGGAGAACTTTATTTTGATTTTATTTTTATTAGCTGAAGAATTGCCAACTATTATTATTCATTTTTTGAATTCGGTATTGAACAGATTCTCTTATCTTAGAGGTGAAAGCAACTGAGAGTTCACCAGGTTTTGCTGAATCAAAAGTGGCGAGAATTCGAATCTCACCGAAAGATTTCCGATCTTGCACTGTTTGCTCACGGTCTGAATAAATTTACAATAAAAAGCAACTAAAAAATTAGGTAAAGTATTACTAAGTATTAAAGTAGTAAATAGGTAAAGTAAATATATTCCTATACCTAAAAAGAAATCTTCAAGAAAGATTTTTAATTTTCAGAAATATATTTCAAAACCTTAGGTATCGCGAATCTGCGAATATCCCTACTATTTCTTTTTATGTGTCGTGTCCCTTCAGGACGTGGGCGATCATGGCTCTACACTTCCCTCTATCCCTTATAGCTCTCAATAAGTTTTGTCCCTTTGCTACTACTCCCAGGCCATGTTCTGTCATCCACTTGCTTAAACCCGCTAGGTATGCCACGCGATGTTTTCCCTTGTCTCTCTTTTCCACTTTTCGACCTGTGAGTATCAGATTCTCCAAGCCCTCCTTTCTTATTAATAAACATCTACCATGCGTGTTAAAAATGCATTTCTGCGATATTTTAAATTAAAAGTAAGTAATGTTTGTTTCAAATCAGATTAATTAAACTTTAAATCAGCTAATATTCCTCAAATAAAGTTTCAGAAAAGTATATTTTATTTTTTAAGATTTTTTTAATAAAAAGTATTACATTATACTGATGTATAGCTAAAAATAGCGCCAATATCAGAGATTTTTGCGATTTCCAAATAACTCCTTTCAGTTAATTTAAATTAGTATTGAATACAGCAAAGTATTTTGCTTACTGGAAACCTTAAATTTAATCTATTACCTTGAAATTAAAATTAAAATAAAAGCTTCAAGGAAAATTTTTCATTTTTAAAATTCTTTTAAAACCTGTGATATCGTGTTTCTTTGGTGGTACTTAAAATTATTTCTAGTTTCTTCCTTTTTTTACATTTATTTTTTTAACTAAATTATCCTGATTTTTTTAATAACTCCCATAAGTTTGGACGTGACGTCAGCGCATATGTCGTAATATTTCTGTATGGTCGACTTTAAAAATGTACTCTGCTCCATAACTACTGACCTGTGCTGCACTAAATTCGATTCAATAAATATCAATATTAAATTAGGTCGGTAGGTAGCAGAGCTGGATTAAGAGGGTGCAGAGTCTTTATGTTATAAACGAAAGGAACCCTGTTGCAGACCCGGCAGCGTGCAGTGCTGGTTTATTACTAAGTGGCCTTGTGCCAGACACCACACTAAACTACCGAGTCTACAAGCAAAGTAAAAAAGATCAAATGTGCGTAAATGAACAGTGAGAGGAAAGGGGTCAATCAACAAGTGCATAAAATAAAATATATTAAGATAGCCGGAATAAAAATGCCAAAGACATCTGTTTATAAAAACATGAGTAAACTTTAATCAAACAGTAACACGTAACTCATCCCAAGGTCGGGATCAATGAATATGTTCCGCGCCAAAATAGAAATACAAAATGGCCAAAGGCGGGAAAAGAAAGTTTTATACAGTTCCGGAAAAAGAATGTGCGCACAGATAGAAAGGAGTACTCACTGTGGATATTTTAAGTTGTAAGTGATTATGCATATTTTTAATGTACAGGTTCAAAGTTATAAAGAATGACCGGTCGTCTCAGAGTTTTTTTTGGTGAAACATTGAATTGACCGCTGGTAAATGTTCTGGACTGCTGTGGGCATCTAGCCGGGAGAAACGAAGCATGGTCTTGTAGAATGGTTTACGGCGAGCCCAAAGAGAAAGACGAAAAATGTTTTGTTCAAAGGTAGTATTGAATTGGCCGCTGGTAAATGTTCTGGACTGCTGTGGGCATCTAGCCGGGAGAAACGAAGCATGGTCTTGTAGAACGGTTTACGGCGAGCCCAAAGAGAAAGACGAAAAATGTTTTTGTTCAGAGGTAATACTATCCCTGCCTGTATTATTTGGTTCGAAGCCAGGGGTAAGTTTAAGTCACCTGTTGAACACGAAGTTTCTGCCGACGACAGTGTCGTGTGTCTCTAAAACGTCTTCTGGTAGAAAACGGAGAAAAGGTCCTGACCTGTGATTAGCAATTTGTTCGTTCAGTAGGATATCCCTGCCTATACTTATTAGGCCCCTGACGAGGGATAAAAATACGCCATTAGTTGAATACGAACTTTTGCTCACGACAGTGTCGCGTATCTCTAAAACGTCTTCTGGTAGAAAACGGAAAAAGGTCCGACCTGTTGGCAGCTTCAAAAGGAGAAAAAGTCTTGGTAGAGGGTGCAGTCGACATTGTTGAAAAAATAAGATATTCCGGCCCGCGTATGGGTTAAGTGCACGGAATAAATGAGTTGCCCATCCAGTCCGGTTGAAAGCTAAGAGGCAACTGGATTGCAAACGTTAGCAGTTTTGAAACGCCGAAAAACGCGCGGGAAAAATTCAAAAAGTCTAATTTGCATAAGTAGAAGTAGCAGCTCGTCTTGACTGCTGACCAAAAACAGTTACTACTGTATTAGACTAAAAGAGACAGAAAGGGGTGTCAAACGCGCGCACACACGCACGAGTGTAAAACAAAGGGAGGAAACTCGCGCGCGCGTAAAATATAAATGGAATTAAATGTTAATTCCATAACCCTAAATTCAAAAATACACAATTAATTAAATCATAAATTATTTATTGCTAGCAACAGTGATCAAATAGAGCTTATAAAACGGGTAAATTTAACTTCTATTTCAAATAATAAACAAAGAGGCAAAAATGATTCTAACGCGATATTAGCCTAAATTTCTGAAATGATGACTAATTAAAAAGAGTACTGATTTAATCAGCCAGATTGAAAGTATTTATATTATGTTGGGGAGAGGGCTCGAAAGTGCAGGACTTGTGGCATTTGTTAGTTGTAGGTTAATTAAAAAAAAACTAGTAAGCGATTATTGCTCGTAATATAAAAAATAAATACATAATATATGCGATATTTGTTGGTCTTTTAAAAGAAGACAATGACGAAAATTCCCTCTCGGATCCCAGTTTTAACGCAGCAACAGAAACGCAGTCACGCTCCAATTTCTTTGACTTTTTCTCAGACAAAAAAACCTGTACTATTTAGTAAATGTGCTCCATATATGTAGCTTTGTATTAGTTAAAAGCCGAGTAAACGAATAGTATTTACTAAGCTTTTTAGCTTAGTCTTATACAAGGCCTCATATATGGAGCACATTAGGATCGAACTCGCTACTCAATAGTAATGTTCAACCAGACTAAGTCACTAGCCATAACTCCAACCTGAGGCACCCGATATATGCATGAGGCACCTAGGTATTGATGGTCTGCCAGATATATTTACCCGGCCACCACACCAAGTCTGGATGTTACACAAGATCGTTTTAACCTAGGGAGCGCCATACGCATGCATATGGGCCAAGAACAAAAATTGTGGTTTTACCCAAGCCCCGCAACCACTGTTAAGCTGGCATCGTTATTACACCGATCCACCTCTCTTAATGCAATGAGGAAGGTGCTGCCACAAGGTTGGAAACCCCGGGGCTGAGCAACTTCTCCCATTTAAAATGAGGAGAAATATAGCTCCACTTACAGCACAGAAGCAATAACCACGCATCAGTAAATACTCTGCCAGACCAACTTGCTAACACAATTTGACAATAAGCCTGTTGTTGTTTAAATTAGCTTAGTTTGGCACATGGCCATACGTATAAGTCGCAGAGTGAGAACTGAACTCGCAACTAATGATATACAAGTTCAACTTGCTGACCAAGATTAGGCACCCTCGGGCAATAAACCAGATGACTGCGTAACAAGGAGGGTTCGGTTGTTCTTTTACATGATTTGCAGATTCATAGAGAATTTACTAAGGCTAGTTTTGTGAGACGAGAACACTAACGCCTGAATGTAAGTGTTAAAATTTAGGGAAAATTATATACAATTAGATTAAGGTACTACCAAAAGGTTCGGAGAACTGAAGCCACAAAATCGCATTCTCATGGATTAAGTAAATAAAAAAGCGTACAGAAAATGTAAAATGACATTCTTTACTTCCGAGTGATTTTGAGTGATGTGTGAAATACCCGGCGAGACACGGGAAACCCTACTCAATTTTTTTTAATAAAGCCTCCTCCTACACAGAGGCTTTGTGTAGTGGCCAGACAATCGAGTCCCACAAACTATATCGTAGTTATTTCGATCCTCATTAGATATTCCACACATGACTTCATGCTTAACAAAGTACATATGAAAGGTAAGTGTGCTTTTATTTTTACTGTCTATATTGCAGATTTTACAAATATATAAGTAAAATATATTGATTGACAATACAGCTAATATTTGGTTATTTGTCTAGTGGAAAAGGTAAATCAATATCAAGTTAAATACTTGCATATGAAATTCCGTCGTTCATGTATTAATATGCGTCAATCAGTTAAGTGCCATACGTGATACATGTTTGGGTGTTCTTGTATCTTTCGTTACATGACTGACGAGGCATAATTTTCCCGCAGTAGTTTGCCATTTCTTTCTGCGGTTGATTGGTTGCTCATCAAGGTTAAAGAACCCAGTCTGTTCTGCTATTCAACCCATAGCCGGAGTGGGGGTCGGAGAAGTGATGAATTCATACCTTTCCCAAGGGTATTTGGGCGTAAGTGATTTTTCCGAATTCGGCTCTCCGAGTTCTCACTCCGAGCCGATATCCATTACACCACAACGCACATCCATATCAATGTGTGTAGGTAATTTTTACTGTTTAATGATTGTCATGATAATTTATTTATTTAATTAAAGTGCGTGTCTCAGCAACAAGTTTCCAAAAGGGTTGAACTACAAATTCTCTAACCAAAACGAATTGTCAGGCCTTTGCCTGACAATTCGAACTAGGATTCGTTTACAATGGTAATAATAAGTAAACTAAAGTGCGTCGCGGCTTTTATTGTTTCTGGGAGAAAAAACTGAGAAAGAGAAACGATAGAGGAACGTGAACAAAGCATAGTGTTTGTTTTTCTTTTGTATACTGAGAGTCAATAGAACTGACGAGGATTACTGACCCAGATAGAAGCATAGAAGGAGACATGTTTGTTATGTATCATTTTTACCCTTGTTCTAAGTAAAAGGATTTTTTGCAAAGAAAGCAAAAATAATGGAAATTATATTCATACTATACTCACAAATGTGAAAAGAGTAGAGGCCCGTCGACCAAAAATATATTGCTTTTACAGGGCAACTGATACCTATAAGGCCAAATTAGGCAGCCGCCTAGGGTGCAGACAGTAAAACATATACTACACCAGGGACCTCAAATTCAAGGACACAAACGGGCCATTTCCTGTTGAGTGAGAGGAACAGCGGGTCAAATGTAGGCCCGTCGTCAGGGTATTACCAATGATGGGGGACATCAATTTCCCAACCAAAGTCTCCACAGAGACATTTAGGGACAATTTCCCAACCAGTGGTCCACAAACCCACAAAGCTAAATTAAAAAAAAAATGTGAAAGTGAGAGAGAGAGAGAGAGAGAGGTGGGATGCGGTTAGTCAGAGAAACTTTTTGCACATATTCCAGCCATTCGTGCATCTTTTTTTAAAAAGCAAAATTTGCGCGTTATATTTAAAAAAGAATCATCAACTACCAAAATGCAAGGCGAAAACGTGCCCCATATCTGTTAATACAGGTGACGTCCGTCAACATCAAAATCGAGTTTCCTTTCCTTCCCTGGAAAATAACTAGAACAGGCTTCATTGGCCTTAGAATTGATCGACTCTCTGCTGTCACTTACGAGGTTGCCACTGGAAAAGTATGTAAGGGGTAAGGAACATATATTAAACATTGAATTTTTAGGAAAATATTAGTCACAAAAATGGTTCCCACGAGCCGCGTATTTGAGATCGCTGTACTACACCCTCCCACAAAAAAATATTTATTTTACTTATCTACTTTTGGTTAACGAATAATAAAAATACATTATTGACGTATAGAGAAAAGGTCACATTTTTTGAGTACCTTGAAATGAATTAATTTCCAAATTTCCGCTTTTCTATTAACAGTTGAAGTCCACCTTAAACAAATTCACGCCATCGGCACTTTATCTCTGATTTTCTTTCAACCAACTCTTGCAAAACCAAAAGGCGATAGGAATGGATGACGAGAGCAGGTATTCGTGAAACTGGAAGCTTCTAGTCTTGAACCTGTACGTTGGAGGCTAATTTAGTCATCAGTGCCATCCTCATAAAGGAAGCGATCAGCAAAAGAAGAAATTATATTCTTGAATACGAGATAAAACCGTCGATTAGAAATCTGTAATACTTCGGAACAGTATCACACCATCAATACATTGCTCTTCATACAAATTTGATCAGCGACAACATTAATCTATTTCTGTATATAAACTTTTGTTTGTATATTTTGTTAACCAATTTTGGGATTTCCAAAGTGAGCGGTAACCCAGGGCGTGGGTGGAAAGATGAAGAAAAAACGATCGCGTCATGGTAGCTTTCCGACCAAGTAATTACTATTTGTTTTTACAAAATCTACATAAAAGCGAAAATTTTTCTAACCATCAATTGTAAGAAAACAGAATGCAGAACGTATGGTCATTAACAAAAGGGACAACCCAAATACAATCAACAAATTGGAAATGTCACAATAAAGCAAGTATAGAAATTTAACTATCTGGGAAGTGTTATAACTATAGAAATTTATATAATGAAAAATAAATGTAAAATTATATGAAAATAAAGGATAAATAAAAAAAATAATACAGTGGATTAAATTTGTTTATTACGCTTTCTTTGAGGGGAGTGTTTTAAAACATTTATTAAAAGAAGAAAGTTTCTAACATGTAACCTTTACATAAAAAAGAAACTGATAAAAGAAGCTAGATGGTTAGTAAAAAAATGCCCGAATAAAATTTGATATGTAAAACATTGTATATATTACAAACTGATGTTGTAAAAGAACTGTCAAAATGAAGCCTGACAGTTTATAGAAAAGATACATGTATATCATTTGGTTTTCAAAAATTTTAAAAAAAGAGGCTAAAGTCTGATGGTCTCAAAACCCGCCTAAATAAAGTTTGCAAGAAGGCGTGTTTTATGGTTTTGTGATATTTTAGCCAATTGAGAAAGTAAGTTATGCTCCATAGGTATCAAATATCTGATTCAGTTCGGAACCGATTAGCGGCTATTTAAGAAGTCTGGTTTGTCCAACAGAGAGAAGAGTGTTAGATTTTACAGGCGAAAGTTGTTGGCAGGTTCTGGGAGCTGAACTTAGGTGAAAAAAAAAGACAGTAGAAAGCAGAAGGGTTTCAGCATCCATAAGGGAGACATTGGCTGGTTATGGGAACTGAACTTAGAAGAAGAAGAAAGCAGCAGCAGAAGAAAATAGAAAGGTTTCGGCTTCTACAAGTGAATTACCGTTTTTGGCTTTTGGGAACTGAACAAAAAGATAAAAGTCACCAACGACGACGGAAAGGAAGTAACAAAAGAAAAAAAAGAAGCATTAAGAAAGAAAAGGAAGAAAAAGCAGAAAGAAATTTCTGCAAATTCGGAGATTGTTTTAAGCATTTCCCCCCAAGCAAGGTGGGAGTGCCACTGGTTTGCAAGGGGTTACATAGAGTGGAGGTGAGAGAAAAATTGTAGTTATCAGGAAAGTAAGTAAATTGAATAGAAGCGATTTTTTTTAATAACAACGAATATATAGAGATTTGGAAAAGAATTATGATATTCTTGCTGACATTTCGGTCGCAGATCACTCACCCCTACACATTTCGGTTGCAAATATTTCGACGCTGGACACTTCAGCCTCGTTTTCCACAACATGACTAACCAAATATAATTTAGAATGAAAAAATGTAATCCACCATAAAGTAGAATTTTAAATTAAAAAAAAATTCATATTTTAAAATATTGATTAAGCAAGATTCGTTTTTTTCTTATTCTGTCATTTTTGTCCGTCACCGTAACTAAATTTCTTATACAAACTATTTTAGTAACATATCATAATCTTATATATAAAGTATAGTATATGTGAGTGTGTTTGTGCGTGTGTGTGTCCAAGCAACTACTCTGCTCCCACTAATCCGGTTTCAATGATTCATAGTTCATTCAAAAGCCTTAGAAAAGTTAGGCGCGAGGAACGATTTTCGTTGAGCTCAAATTCAGGGTTGCCAGATTATGCGAGGTTAAAAATATTATCGTTGATTTCATGGTTCAAAGAGAGTAACTCTTATTTTCCTTTTGTATCCAAAATTGCAGCTAGCTTAAAATTTTAAGCATCAATAAACTACAGAATAACTCAAAATTGATTGCTGCATTTAAATAATGAATTAATGTTTAAGCTTAACTTTTAAATGTTCAACGATAATCATTCTGCTGCCAAAACCGGGTTAGGAAAAAAAATTTCCCGCAGCCCCCGCCACCGTCGGTTGTGTTAGCCTGGTACAATGAGAGGGCGCGGCCTTGGGCAGCTGTTCGCCAGTATAATTTTTCTCAGTTGCGATTCTGTCCTTTGACGGTATCGCCCCTGAGTGCACTCTGCCCAAGGACACAAACGCAACTGAGAGATGATAAACAGCTCTGTTACAAATCACTCAAAATAGCGATTTATACACAAGGTATTTACTCTGTCTCCCCTTGTCTCGCAAGGTCTTTTTTATGGTGGGTACCTGAGCGTGTACACCCGGGCAAGGAACAAAAATTGCATGCAGCCCCTGCAACCGTCGATTGCGCCGGCCACGGTGAGAGCACCGATTCCTCTCTCTGGTGCAATGAGAGGACGCGGCCTTAGACAGCTGTTCCCCTCTCAGTATAATTTTTCTCAGTTGCTACTCTGTTCTTCGACGGAGTCGCCCCTGAGTGCACTCTTCTCAAAGACAGAGACGCAACTGAGAGATGATAAATAAATTACTAACCGCTCAGGAGCGGGTTTAAAACAAACCGCTCAGGAGCGGGGTTAAAACACTAGATATTTACTCTGTCTTCCCACTAAGACGAGTTGTGACACAAGGTCTTTTTTTATGGTGGGTACCTGAGCGCGTACACTCGGGCCAGGAACAAAAATTGCCCGAATCCTCCGCAAACGTCAGTTATGCTGACATCGGTGCGAGCATCGATCCCTCTCTCTCTCTCTCTCTCTCTCTGGTACAATGAGAGGGCGCGACCTCGGGCACCGGTTCCCCAGGACTGGGCACCTCTCAGTATAATTTGACTGAGTCGTCCCTGAGTGCACTCTGCCCAAAGACAGAGACGCAACTGAGAAATGATAATAAACGTGTTAAAAACTTCTCCAAGGAGGGGTTTACACGGTGTTTACTCGTTCCCCCACGAGGACGAGATGTGACACAAGGTCTTTTTACAGTCGGGTCCCGAACACGTACACCCGGGCAAGGGACAACAATTCCTCACAGCCCACGCAACCGTCGGTTGCGCTGGTCTCGGTGCGAGCACCGATCCCTCCCTCTTGTGCAATGGGAGTGCACGGCCTCGGGCAGCTGTTCCCCAGGGCTGGGCACCTCTCAGTATAATTTTCTCAGTTGTCTCTCTGTCCTTTGACAGAGAAGCCCCTGAGCGCACTCTGTCCAAGGACAGAGACGGAACTGAGAGATGATAAGTCATGCGAAATCCCTCCACGGAGGGGTTTACAGCTCAATATCTGTATTATATATCATCTACTTCTAGGCAATATCAGTGTTCAGGTTTACCTAATTTGCATATTGATTTATAAAATAGATTATTTCCTGAATTAACTGTCTTCATTACTGTTCTTTTATTCGATGATTGTTTTGATTTTAATATCAAAACTTCTGTTTAGGAATATCGTCTTATATAATGCAGAAAAGTGTTTGAAATTTCATTTTACTTGGCCTTCAACAAGTTGGCATCTATTTGTAAATCTTTTCTTAACTATATAACAAGCAAATTTATGAATGAAATGTTCATTTAAAATTTTTGTTTCAAAAATTTCAAGTATTGAATATATCTTACTTTGCGAAATGATAGCGAGCGGACGAAGCCTGCTAATACTTTTCGTTTCTCACACCTGATATTTGAAATGCTTATTTAGACTGTTTTGTTTTTTGTTTTTTGTTTTGTTTTTTTATCTTATTATTCTCAGTTTCATTGACAGGTTGTCTGGTCTCGTATAGCAATTCACCAAATCGAATTACCTCATCTATGGTCGGACTCTCAAACTTGTTTTTTGTTTTGTTTTGTTTTTCCTCTACAAAACCGTTTTTTTTTTTTTTTGGAGTGGGTGGTGCATAATTTGCTAGTCTTGTCTAGCGCAAAATAGTCAGATTACTAAAAGCAATATAAGTTATATTTAGTTCGTAGCACACACGCCAAAAAGTAGTTAAACAATACCGTAAAATTGCTCTAACTTGAAAAATAAAGTAATTTCCAGTCCAGTTTGCAATTTTATAATAGTTTGAAGTTTGACTTTGTGCTCATCCCACTAATAATGATCTAGTTTTTGTAAGTTTGTTGCAAAAATTTAAAAGATAATCATATTAACCTTAGAAGGGACAAAAAATGAAAAGTCTACGAATTGCCACATGAAATAATGATACCCGTAAAAATGATAACTTTACTTTTATTTATTAAACATATCTTTACTTCATGAGCATTGTTATCTTGTGAGAAAATAATTAATCTTTTCATTTCCATTATCAACATTGTCACATCCTATTGCATTACAATGTTTGTAAATTGTACGCATATGACCAATTTTCGGTGTCGGCAAGAACTTAGTCATATATGTTACTGTTTCCCTGCGGTAATTTAACGACTTTTCGATACTTTGATCACAGAAGTAAACACTTTTGTGTTATTAGTAAACAATTCTAACCTTTTACCAATCATCTGTTTTGTTTGACTTGCTACCACTCATCAATTATTATTCACTATTAGTGAGGATTTGTTGTGCCCGCTTTGTGGCTAAGTAAATTCGAATTTCTCAAAGGAGTTAGTGGTTGAACCCACAGATTAATTCACCCCTAAGCAAAAAGATAATACCACTAAGAGGCAAGAAGCTACTTGGAGTGAAAGAGAATTAAAAGACTTTAAGGAACCGGAAACCCAATCTTAAACAGCAAGCAAAGGAAAACGATTTAAAAAAAAAGTTTCAAAATGACAATTGGAAAAATTCTTAGTTTTTGCCAATGCGTTTCGTCTTCTAATTTTATCAAGGCAAGCAATAAAAGCAAAATGTTTTGTAGCCATAGTTAGAACAAAGAATTTTTTCCACTTGTCATTTTTAAACCATTTTGTCTTATCTTCAGAATTATTCTGGGAAATTTCACTATAGAATATAGTAGATATATGTATACATAGCTTACCTTGTTTATTATTATTAATGGGTCTAACATTTCTACTTATTATGTTTTTGAGTGTTGTTTCATCATGTTTGTAATTATTATGCTTTTGGTTACAATAGTGGAAGTTAACTACAGACGCAACTATACACGCAAATGTGTTATGTTTATTTTGACGTACACTATTATTATTAATATTATCAATTTTGTTAGAGGTGTCATTAAGTTAATTGAGAATTATTTTAATTTGTTGATCAATAACAGAATTAAAGAATCCATTATTAACAACTGTTTGTTTAATGTTATGTAATTCTTTATAGAATATGGTTTCGGAAGAAGATATCTGTGTGCGCTGAATTAAGATTTTTTTATAACGGTTAACTTATATCGTTGGGAGCATTCACTATTATAATTAAGAAGACATGAGTTAATGATAGTGGGTTTCCTATGTAGAGAAGTAGTACATTTATGTGTACTGGAATCAATAAATACATCAAAGAAAGGAATTTTTATTAATATTAATTTCTAATATAAAATTATAAGGAGATGGCTGATGACTTTCAAATTTGTAAAAAAAAAGTTATATAATTTGCTCAAATATTTTATTTTAAAATTGAAATGTATCGAACATTATATAGGAGTGTTCTTAGTGTCATTAATTATTTTATTTCCTAAATGTACCATATAATAATATAGAAAATATATATATATAAATAAAGATCCCATATATAAATATATATCCATTTATATATAAATATATATATAAGGGATCAAATGAAAACATACTCTGAGTGGCACATGCTATATATATATATATATTTTTTAAATAGTGATTTTAATTAAAAATAGATGGGAGAAAGTTGAAATAAAAATCACGGATAATGATTTCAATTGTTTTATGTTCATATTAGTAAATAAATTTTCTACATTCAAAGACGCTATTATTTGGTTGTTTGGTTTTACAGAATAAAGAATTTGTAGAAATTCATTTGTGGAGTTAATTCATCAAGAAACGGGATTATTTTATCCTTATTAAGTTCATATATGACCTTAAATAAGGAGTTCTTTTAAGATTTCTTGAAAGAAAAGAAGGGTATATATATATATATATATATATATATATATATATATATATATATATATATATATAAATCAAAGTAAATATATATATACACAAATATAGAGACATATATATATACACACACATATATATATATATATATATTTACACACATATATACACACATATATATATATACATACATATATATGTACAAATATAAGCACAGAACACATATATATACACACATATATGTAATTATATATATATATATGTACACAGACATATATATGTAGACATATATATATACACACACATACATGTACATATATATATATACACATATATATGTAAATATATATATACACACACATATATGTACATATATATACACACACACACATATACATATATATATATATATATATACACATAGAAATATATATATATTATATATATATACATACATAAATATATACACACACACACATACATGACACACACACACACACACACACACATGGAATACATATATATATATATATATATATATATATATATATGGAAAGAGACAGTACTGAGAGCTGTATCAAAGCTCCTCAGTGCGACTAGACATCCGAATACTTCAAGCCAGGACCAAAACCCGACCAATTTAGTGTCGATTTGATTACACTTATCCCATTTTCATCCATGTTAATCATGGAAAGATGCAAAGGAAAAAATTATTAGAGCTTTTCCTCCTTAGAAAGAGAGGGGGATGAAATTTAAATCATTATTCGTTGACAGCACACGTGCGATTCACACACACACACACACACATATAACACACACATCTAAAAAATATATATAATATTGATATATTTTGGGGCAAACAGGTGTTTAGATTTTAGCCAGGGACCATCCGTAAGTAACAATAGTTCAAGTTACCCCGAAAATTCTAAAAAAAACGGTAGAATGGATACTCCATTGTTGGCTTACTTTTTTGTAAAACATGCCCAGTGACCTCCCCAAAAGTATAAATATATATTATTAGCTAACTTTCATTTAAAAAAAATCTTTTCAACCATAAAGCCATTAAATCTTCACTCCAATATATATCTATATCATAAAGAAGGAATTAGCAAATCCTCTGCAATTAATTTGAAGTCGGTTCGTCACTAAGACATTAAAACCGCATCTTTTGAATTCCTCTACAATGAATTTGAATCCCAATCAATCCTTTCATGGGTTTCTTCCCATACTTTCGAAATTTCAAATTCTAACATGATGATTTATCTTTTCAGAATAAATAATCATGTTTGGAATAAAAGCTTATTTAAAATAATTTAAATAGCTGCTTGCTTATTGTGACATCTCAATTCCAAAAATAATATAACTGTTGATAAATAGAATTTTTAAACGATGTTTTAGTTTTTCAAACGTTTCTGACAAAATTCATCGTCTTCTTATTCGGTTTTATATATATTTTTTTATATATTTGATATATATTGTTCAAGGATATAAAATTTTTTCATGGATATAAGGAGTTGTTGGGACCGGAGAATATATCTTGGGGCAACGGTTTATACAAAGGTGTTATTTTATATCATCTCTTAAAATATATAATTATAAAGTGGAAAACTCATCTTCATATATCGTGTTTAATTTTTTGCCGGGCTGGGCAGTATATCATGTTTGCCTTATATACAATCAAAATTGTAAAATTGGGATTGTTTATACCAGATTTCTGTCCTAGAAATCTTCCTTTTTCAAGTTTATATCATGAAATAATATAAAGGCACTCTTTATGAAAATTTCCTTTAAATTCCCTCGTAAATTGGATTTTTATTAAGCCTCATTTGGCCACTGCTTTTATTCTTTTAGCGTTTTATGTCTCAATATATATATATATATATAGAAAATATATTTAAATGTATATCAGTTTATTTATACCTCAACAATATGCTTATGTAAAATTTAGGATCATTTGAATTTATATAGGACTACTAGGTTATCCGTTCTTAGAAAAAAAACTCTTAAAACTAATTCTCTGAAGGGAATTTCGTTTCATTTTTGGATTTATAAAGCTCTGATGATTAAGTCCTTCTCATTTAAGAAATGAGCCGTTTTCTCAAATGTCCGCTCTGGTCTTTTTAAATTTAAATTATATATATATATATACTGTATATATATATAACATCAGTGGCCACAGAATCCATTTCTAGAATGGTATGTAATATATTGGCAAATATCGTTATATATATATATGAAGAAGATTTTTATTATATAGTGTCACACACATATATAGAAATCAATCACAAATTTTTATAATTACTTCTTATATATATATATATATATATATTAGCGAACCTCCAGTTATTATATATATTTACACCTCTTCTCCAAATATATTTTTAATATCTTATTAAATATATATATATATATTTGGACATCACATATATATATATATATAGGAACACATTTGGGTCATATATATATATATATAAACTAGCTATATATATACCTCCTTTATATATATATAGGTACACACAACACACATATATATATATATATATATATATATATATATATATTTTATCGTTTTTTCTAGATTATTTTCTCTTATTTTTGTCATTGTTTCTCGTGAAACATTGCAATTATTATTTCATTCTCACTATTTATCATTCATAATCTCCGACTAATCAATTATTTAAAATTAAAAGGGTTTCTCTTATCAAAATTTTATTTCAATTTCTTTAAAAAATGTTTTTTAAGTATAATAGATTAGAATTTATAAAACAAGAGTTATAAGTGTTTTCGTCCTCAACACGAAAATATGCAATGTTAAAAAATAGGCACTTTTATCCATCTCATTTCTTATTTGTAATGTCTTATTAAGTCATGCAAACCTAGACGGATCAAAAATATGTGATTTTCATACACGTATTGAATTGTGTGTGTAATTGTGAGAGAAAGTATTGTGTTTAACAAAATAGACGTTTTTTTTATTTAAAAAACCGAATCCCTGCCTAATTAATGAATGTGAAATTGTAGAGAAATTATAAATATATATATATATATATATATATATATATATATATATATATATATATATATTTTAATATATGTTATATATATATATGTTATATATATACAATATAACACCTTATCAATGTATGTCTGCGTATATATGAACGTATATATATTACTTACATATATAATTTCTTATAATTATATACCATACCCATAACCATACAAATATATATATATATATCCAATTTTGAAAATTAATACATATAAAATATATACATACAAAGGTTCGATAAAAGTGAAAAAACGTGATTTATTTAAATAAATATTTTCTCCGATGAAACGAAATTTAACTTTAATAAAACAAAGGATATACGATATAAATAAAAATTTTAATAATATTATAAGTTTTCTTTATATTTATATATATATATATATCAATATATATATATATATATATATATATGTTCTATAAATAACATATTTTCTTTTCATGGAACTGGTGACATTAAAACCTATTGAAAAAAGACAGAAAAATAGTAATAAAAACTTTCTACAAGAGCACACCAGAACTCATTTGATTCGATTACTCTTCCTGAGGAAGAACTTAATAACGTTAAACAAACACTAATCAACAACGGCTTCCCTAACCACCTTATAGACCACCAAATTAGACTATTTCTCCCCAAAGCAAGTAATAACGATAGCGAAAACACAGCCAAAAAAATACACATTTATTACAAAAACCAAATGCATATTAATTACAAACAAGATGAATCTTCTCTAAGGCATATTATAAAGAAATATACTACTCCAATTGATCCGAATAAAAAATCAAATTAATTATCTATTATAAAAAAATTTAAGACAGCTAACCTTATCCTCAAAAAAATAACAACACACCAGCTAAGTCAAAATTACAAAGAACGAACATTATCTATGAGTTCAAATGCCCTTAAGGAACTGTGTTCCTGATCAAACCGGACTCATAAATAATTACATCGGTTACACAACCACATGCTTATCCAGACGTCTTACGTTACACCTATCTGATCACAGCTCCATTAGAACCCATTTAAAACACACACAAATTTACCAGACTCCATTAGAAACATACTAGTAGAAAACACAAATATATTAACTGCATCCACTTAATAAAAAAAAAAAAAGACTAAAAATAATGGAAGCTTTTAATAAAAAAAAAAAAAAAAGCCAATTCTTAACAATATTAACTACGAACAAAGCCACAATGTGCTAACCGTATTCGGAAATTAAAAACATCCCTACCACACACTAAGACATACACAGAATGCACACACTCAATTAAGCTGAAAAATCGAATCATCCTTGATAATGGCTAAAGGTATAGCCGAAAGCGCTCGGAAATATAAAACATTTGGACAGTTTTTACACACCCTTTGTCCAGAAAAGAAAGCTCTTGTTCGAACACAAGAAAAATTAAATAAAAAGCTTAACCGTAGTACCTTGTCTGTCGTTTTTAATGAAACATGCATATATAGGATATATATATATATATATATATATATATATATATATATATATATATATATATATATATATATATATATATATATATATATATATATATATATATATATATATATATATATATATATAATTAAATTACAGAACTATACATCTATTTATAATATATCCCGCAAAATATGAAATATAATCTGAAATAGTTTGTATTTTTATTTGATAATAAATATTTGGGAATTTTTTAAATTTATTTTCATTTTTTTTTTGGGTTCCAAAAATAAATCGACAAAAATTTATTCAGGGCGTCTAACCCACAATTTAACATAATAAAAAATGTATATAATGAACGTTATATAAAAAATTTACAAGCATAAATGAATATATCTTTGCAAAAATGGTGTCATGCATCCAAAATTTAAAATCAATTTGCAGAAAAATATATTTATAATATTAAACATTTAAAAATATATTCATTGATATTCTTATATTAACAGTTGAATGAATTTCTTCCATTGTAAAACAATATTGCAATTAAAAAAATATATTTACAAGCAAATATTTTTATTTTTTTTTCATCAGAAAAAATAAAATACGATGAATGCAAAATGAAATTTCATGTATATATAACAAAAATATAGGAGAATATATTAATCCTTTTTATTTAATATAATTTTCAAACGAAAATTACCTTTCACCGGATCAACTGTTCTCAATTTATATTTTCAATTCTAAAATATTTATATATTGAAAATTTTATTTTTTTCAGATGAAAGATAGATATGTTGGAAACAATAGATTATAATTTTTACCTTCAACATTAATATGTTTTTTGAAAAAAAGTTTGTAAAAACCAAAAATAAGACAAAAGAAACAGATTATTTTATCGTTGATATTAAAACGAATATTTATATTTAAATTATTCATTTTGGAAAAAACAAAATTTTAAAAAAAAAGTTTCAATATTTATTCTAAAAAGAAAAATTTTTCAAAACTTTTGATTTTCTTTCTCGAATGCAATTTCGTAAAAACATATTTTAATGTTCATCGACTTCATCTTTTGAAAATTATTTATTTCAAATACCTCTTGTTCTTTTTCTTCAAATCTTTGACGTCTGCCATTATAAAAGACCTCTTGGGAATAAATATAAATCTATAAATGAAATAAATCAAAACGTCAGACTACTATTTCCTTTTTAAAAAACTACTTTCCTTTTTTTTGTAAAATACCAGATTCAAAATGTCTTTTTTTCTTGGTTGTTCGACTTTCTTCTTTTAATTATTTTAGGTTCAATCTCTATCCATTTTTGTTTAGACTTCCTTCTTTTCGTTTGACCATATTTCAAATCTTACGAACAGAAAATTAGCAGTGGAAATATTCACAGAAATATGTTAGAACTTTCAAAAAGTTAATTCAGTTTTTTTTTTTCTATTTCTGAAAAATGAAATTTGAAATTAAAAAATGAAGACATTTGAAAATGATAATACAAATAAAATAAAGGCATTTAATTTCTTTTCAACAATTGAAAGACATGAATGATTTATCAAATGACAATTTTGTAAGAAAATTTATTCAGGAATAATAAAAATATTTGATGTAAAAAAAGAAGAATTTGATCAAAAAAAATTTATATAAAAAATATAAAAAATAAAAAAAATAATATTCACACAGTTTATAATTGATCAGTGAAAATTTGAATAATATTAACAAATTAGAAAAATTTTTCGAAGAAATTCTAACGCATATAAAA